>JANFCV010000458.1:0-112303 GCA_024500475.1 Phthorimaea operculella
AATTAATCTAAACACTGTTGCAACGCATGTCTAATTTTTTGTACACTGCCGTAAGTCTTTACAGTAGTCAAGTAGTAACTAGTCCTAATTACACAGATTCACTAATAAACTGAATTAACAATCTTTCTTGTAACTCTATCATACCTCAAGTGTTTAGTTTTCGTATAAAATGGGCGCGCGGTGCTGGCAACACTGCTCTGTCATCTTGTCACGTCCTTCTGCCGTCGCCCGCATCGTGATGCGAAGTTTAATTATAAATAAGTAATTTAGTGTGCTTTCGGTTTTCTCGTGTGGTTTTCCTGTTCGGTGGGAAGTGAACCAAGTGATTTTGGTTCCGCTTTGATTGAGGCCAACGTGGTCGCCGGTAACATAACCTCACTTTGAGTCGTCTCGCGTCGCGGCTGCCGATAGCCATATGTATTTTGATTGTTTAAATGATTGGGGTTAACGGATGATCTCATTCGGAGAGAAATCTTTAGTTGTTTTGTGTTGAAAACATTGTTGATGTCGAACTGTGAACTGGTGAATGGTGGAGGATGAACTGAGGTGAAGCCAAAACTGTCGGAGGGACGGAGTGCCACACGAGCTGGTGCCCGGTGCAGTAAGTCTAGTACCTTATTCCCAATCCAAAAGTCTTCCTCAAACCTGATACCTATTTTTCCTGTCAAAACTAGACTTACAAGAAACGACGGCGTCATCGTTCGCTCGGTAAGCAATTCGTTGCTGGGCCCTGTTTAAGTAGATTTTGGAAACAAGAATTTCTCGGCCGGAAACTTTCCGGAACAAAATTCTCTCATTAAATTTATTTTATTTAGCTATAGTAAAGAGCACTACGAATCGTAGTCAAATGTTGTTCCGAGGCTGATCGACCATTTAGTTTTAGATTTTAAGATAACTTTAATTTGCTTCCACTGCGCTAAGATCAGCTTCGGAATCAAACATTTTTGGTAGCAGAGCGTGGTTGCTTTATTGCAACATAGTTAGCCGTAATTTAGTATTACTACCCACATATTTTATTAATTTTGGAAAATATTGTTTCGGTTTTTTTGTGACTGTATTGTTTGCCTAGTGAACGGTACCTTATCGGTAAGGTCTAGGCCAGTCAACTAACATTTATTTTGTGGTATTTGTTTATTGGTTTTTCGTTTTTATTAAGTCGAGTGTGTAAAAGTTGGTACCATGGCTCCTCGATCGCCAGGTATAAGGCTGCTATAAAGACAGAATTAAGGTGGTTTACTACCACAGCGGCAATGATCGGCCGCGAGGACCGGAGGACGCGCTCTTGAAAAGTGCACTACAGGCAGATGAACGGGTTCGGGTTGTGTCGGAACACCTCACAGCGTGCCTCATGCTCCTTGAGGACGCTCCTAACCCTGAAGTTAAGGAGGGGGTTGAGGGCGATGTAAGCCAGTGCTGGAGCTGGCACAGGACATTGCGCAGGCAGCTGCGGACATATCTAGGCGACGTGACGGAAAGGAAAAGCCATTCCGTGGTAAAGTGGGACAAGGATTACAGGTGCCTCTTCCGCCTGTTACGGTTCCAGTCTTTGCAGGCGATTACGCCGACTGGCCGGCGTTTGAGGACCTGTATAGCAGTGTGGTCCACACACGGACGGACATAACGCCGGCGTACAAGATGGCTCAGCTGATGTCCAGGCTACATGGAGAGCCTCATGAATTGCTGACGCATTTGGCTGTCTCGGATAGCAATTATGAGGTGGCGTGGAAGATCCTTACCGACCGGTATCGAAACAAGCGCCTGATTGTAGACAGGCTGTTAGACCAGTGGCTGTCAATACCAACCATAACGCGAGGTACGGACCTCCGCGAGAAAATCTTCCACCCAGTCAGTGTCGCGGTCAGCGCACTAGAGCGACAGGGTTTGCCAGTGGCGGGCTACGGTTATATCTTGGTCCACAGTGCTTCGCCGCCTGCCGAGCGAAATGGTCGCTCGATTCGAGCAGCTACATGGGGCAAGTCCTCGGACCACCTCCCGACCTACGAGGATCTGAAGTCGTTCCTCGAGGCCGAAAGCAGGCGAGTGGACGTCCAGGCTGGTGAAGCCCTCGCAAGGAGACCTCTGCCCTCGCCACCCGGAACGGCCGGGTGCACCGGCGCGAGGAGGCAACAGTGGCAACCCAGGCGGTACAACACCGCATTGGAATCAGGGTGTGCCTACTGCAGGGAGACAGGCCACGGGGTGGCAGCGTGTCAGGAGTTTGCTGCGCAGCGGGTTCAGAGGAGACGGGTGTGGCACAGCAGAGGCGTTGGTGTTTTCGGTGCCTGGGGCCGCATCAGGTGCGAGTGCCCTTCAAGCACCAACTGTAGGTACTGCCAGGGTGCACACCATCCGCTGCTCTGCATGAATCGCTCCGGAGGCGCCGGGGCAGCGCTGGATCGGATCAGCGAAGGAGCCTGCCCACCAAGGGAGGGAGCAACGCTCCCACCCTCCAAGGAGGAGCCCACCTCCGCATCGGTCACAGGGACAGGCAGGGGACGTCAACAGACGGAGCCCACTTACCCAAGGACGTGGGGACGATCCCCACCACGGCAGCAGGTGCCGGATTGGGAAGAGCGGCACAGGAACGTGGCCAAGGACACCCATCCCAGGTACGGGATTCAACGGGCGGGTGTCAGGGGAGCACTAGGCAGCCACCAGGGTACATGCAGTATTCTGCGGGCTTGAGCCACCTGGTTGGGTCTCAAGACCCACGCATGCCTCCGCCTATGCCTGAGTACCCGCGGCTACAGGCGCAACCTCGGTACGGACGTTTGCCGTCGGGGTACTATAGAACTCCAGCCATGGCCTTTATGGGCAGACCTCCCTACCAGCAGGAGTGGGACCCATACACAGGTTTGGGTAGTGAGGATACCCCGCGGGACGCGGCCTCACCGCGTTTAGATTCCCGCTAGGTAATCGCCGCCTACTCATCAGCTTCGGCCCCCGTCCAATCACGGTACTTTGCCAACGGCTAAGATTTGGGTATGGGGATACGGTGGCCGGACCATTCAAGTAAGAGCCCTACTGGATACAGGGGCTCAGGGATGTATTGTATCGAGTAAGCTGGTGAGTAGGCTAGGCCTAAATGTACGGCCAAGTGAGGATGAAGCTGTAGGCATCGGGGCCTAAATGTGCCTGACATTCGGGGTCAGACGAACTTTGAGTTCGCATTAGGTAGCACATGTACAGGGGTCAGCTATCAAGTCTCAGCCGTGGTGCTGGATGAAGTGGTTGGGAAACCCTCAGGTTAGGTTACCACCAACGGTACGAGGGTTAACCACAGGGTTGGAGTTAGCTGATCCTGATTTTGATACTCCTGGTACGGTGGACGTACTTCTCGGGTCAGACGTCCTCGGAGATTATGGTGCGGTAGGAAGAAGGTACTCCAGGAAACTGGTTTGGTGGCCGTAGATACCACAGGGGTATGTTGTTTTCGGCCCAGTTTGAGACCTCAGGACCTACCAGAAGGGATCCGGTCCTCTATGGTAGTGTGCTGTCAGAGGTGCTGCAGAGGTTTTGGGAGTTCGAAGAGCGCCCACGGCGGACAGACGGAAGCCAGAGGATGACGAGTGCGAGTTGTTCTATCAATACAACACTGCGAGATGCCCGTCAGGCAGATTCGTGACCAGGCTACCTTTTCTCCCAAACCGCCCCGCTTTAGGTAGTTCGCGACAGCTCGCGGAACGGAGACTACTCGGAATGGAGCGGAAGATGAGGCGAGACCCAGCACTTCGGCAGAAGTATATAGAATTCATGCGGAATATATTCAATTGGGCCACATGTCGGTGTCCAGCCTGGATTGGAGGTGTGTCGAGCATTATTACATTCCACACCTGGCTGTCTTGAAGTCACCTGAGGCGAAAATACGGGTGGTGTTTGACGGTTCTGCTCCTACCTCGAATGGTGTGTCTGTGAACCAATGTTTGCACGCGGGTCCTAAATTGAACCGGGACATTGTGGACATTCTCACAGACTTTCGGTTACCAGGTAGCGTTCGTCGCAGACGTCAAAATGATGTTTCGCCAAACCATGATACATCCGGATGACCGTCGGTATCAGCTGATTTTGTGGCGTGAGAGCCCAGATGAGCCGATGGTCACATACGAACTTAACACGGTGACGTATGGACTTAAGCCAAGTCCGTATTTGGCAGTACGTACGCTGCGAGAGTTGGCCGCACAGGAAAGGGTAAGATATCCTCGAGCCGCAGCAGTACTGGATCGCGACGTCTACGTGGACGATATCTGCACGGGTGCTGATAGCGTGGAGCAGGCGCTAATTCTACGAGACGAGTTGATCGCGATCATGGGTTCAGGAGGTTACGAGTTGCGGAAATGGTTGTCCAGTTGCCCAGAGCTCCTGGCCGGTTTGCCAGGCGAGTTCCATCAGGACCCGCACCTCTTTGAGAACCCGGACAATCCAAACACGTTGGGCATCCTCAGTGCAATATAGGCCAACGCATGACGTATTCACGTACAAGATCGAGCCCGACCTTTGGAGAAAACTTTGACTAAGCGGTCGGTACTGTCGACAATCGCTAGAACGTTCGATCCTAGCGGATGGATCGCCCCGGTTACGTTCATGGCGAAGTGCTTTTTACAAAGGTTGTGGCTAGCCAACTTAGGATGGGACGACCAACTCTCCGGAGAGTTGTTGAAGGATTGGCTCAAGTTTGTGACCACCTTACCAGGATTGTGCACATCGCGATACCCCGCAAGTTAGTCCCATCGGTGGGATGTAAGGCTACCCTACATGGGTTTTGTGACGCCTCGAGCGAGGGCGCGGCAGCTGTATACCTTCGGACAGCAAGTTCAACGGGAACTGTGCACGTGCGTCTGGTTATGGCCAAAAGTAAGGTGGCACCAGTCAGAACTAGATGGACCATCCCCAAATTGGAATTGGCAGGGGCAGCTCTTCTAGCGCTTGCTAAATCATGTAACCTGCAATCTGCGTGGTACCATCAACTTGATGAAACGGTGTACGCGTGGACTGACAGTCGGATAGTTCTGTGCTGGTTGCAGACGTCGGTACATACACTTGAGGTTTTCGTGGCAAATCGGGTGTCACAGATTACGGGGTCGGAAACTCCGTTAGTGTGGAGGCACGTACCGGGAGAATGGAACCCAGCGGACTGCGCTTCGCGCGGGTGCAGGGCACCTGATTTGGTGAGTCACCCACTGTGGTGGGGACCTCAATGGCTGACTGAGTCGCCGCAGGAATGGCCATTCAACGAGTGCAGGGCGCCGCTTGGGCCACCTGATCGAGGTTTGCGAGTGAACGTGGGGCAACTCGTACCGAAGCCTAACCCAGCTTTCTTGCTGGAACGGTATAGCTCCTCGACAAACTTCTTGGGGTGACAGGTTGATCAAGCGGTTCGTGAACAACTGCAGGAAGCCTCAAGCAGAACGGAACTTTACACCTGTCCTCTCGCCTGCGGAGCGGAATGCGGCTCTATGCTCATTGGTTAGAGTCGTCCAGGCGGAACATTTTGAAGAGGAGGTCAGGCTGCTCAGGGATGGACGTGGAAAGCTGAAGGAGGAATTGTGCGCCTCAACCCATTCCTGGATGAGCAAGGTATGCTCAGGTTGGAGGCAGACTTCGAACGCTAGCCTGCCCTTTTCGGCTCGGCATCCACTGTTACTTCCAAAAGGGACCCTTAGTTGAGCTCTTAGTCAGGATCGTCATGAGATAAACTCGCACGCGGGGTGTAATGCGCTTTTGTCATTCCTACAGCGCGAGTTCTGGATCTTATCGGGACGACGAACGGTACGTAGCGTTGTGTTTAGGTGCTTGCCTTGTTACCGCTTGAAGGCAGCCACAATGCAGCCACAGATGGGAGATCTTCCACCGGACCGGGTGACGGAGGCCTGGACGTTTGCAGGTGTGGGAACGGATTTCGCAGGCCCTTTCATGGTAAAGGCATCACGCCTGCGGAACGCAAAGTCTATCAAGGCGTACTTGTGCGTGTTCGTGTGCCTAGCCACCAAGGCCGTCCACTTGAGCTCGTGGCCGACCTTTCTACGGAGGCCTTTTGGCAGCGCTGGAGAGATTTACGTCGCGACGAGGGCGACCAGCGCTGATCAGGTCGGATTGTGGTACCAACTTTAAGGGTGCTGATCGGTGTATGAAAGAAATTGTAACGTTCTTACGGGAGAACGAAGAAGCCATCAGCACGGGCCTCCCGTCAGGGCATTACCTGGGTGTTCGATCCACCAGCGTGCCCTCACTGGTGGTATTTTGAAGCGGTTGTAAAGTCCGCTAAGACGCATTTGTTGCGCGTTGTAGGGTTAACAATTTTGACTTTCGAGGAGCTGGCGACCGTGTTTTGTAAAATTGAGGCTGTACTCATTCGCGTCCTTTGTGTCCGCTCAGCTCAGACCCAAATGATTTAGAGGCCCTGACGCCAGGGCATTTCTTAATTGGCCGCCCACTTAACGCCTTGCCGGAATATCCCTATACGGAGGTGAATAGCAATCGTTTGTCGCGTTATCAGTTGTTGCAGCAAATGACTCAAAACTTTGGAAGCGTTGGTCGCTTGAGTACTTGCACATTCTGCAGCAACGCCTTAGTGGACGGACAGGACTGAACCCCTGCATTGGGGATCTCGTTCTGTTAAGGATGCCAACCTACCGCCACTGCGTTGGCGCCGGGGCGCATTCTCAACCTGTTTCCGGGTAGTGATGGCACTCTCGAGTTGCAGAAGTTCAGGTGGGGATTCAGTCCTGGCGAGCAGTAGCTACATTATCACGCCTGCCATGTATAGAGCGGACCGATGGGTCGGTCCGGGGCGGGTGAATGTTTAGTTTTCGTATAAAATGGGCGCGCGGTGCTGGCAACACTGCTCTGTCATCTTGTCACGTCCTCTGCCGTCGCCCGCATCGTGGATACGTAGTTTAATTATAAATAAGTAATTTAGTGTGCTTTCGGTTTTCTCGTGTGGTTTTCCTGTTCGGTGGGGAAGTGAACCAAGTGATTTTTGGTTCCGGCTTTTGATTGAGGCCAACGTGGTCGCCGGTAACATAACCTCACTTTGAGTCGTCGCTCGCGCGCGGCTGCCGATAGCCATATATTTTTTGATTGTTTTCTTGATTGGGGCAACGGGGCCGATTCTCATTCGAGAGGAATCTTTAGTTGTTTTGTGTTGAAAACATTGTTGATGTCGAACTGTGAACTGGTGAATGGTGGAGTGATGAACTGAGGTGAAGCCAAACTGTCGGAGGGACGGAGTGCCACACGAGCTGGTGCCCGGGTGCAGTAAGTCTAGTACCAAGTCCCAATCCAAAAGTCTTCTCAAACTGATACCTATTTTTCCTGTCAAAAACTAGACTTACAAGGAAACGACGGCGTCATCGTTCGCTCGGTAAGCAATTCGTTGCTGGGCCCTGTTTAAGTAGATTTTGGAAACAAGAATTTCTCGGCTGGAAACTTTCCGGAGCAGAATTCTCTCATTAAATTTGTTGTGATTTTATATCAAACTCTTTTGTACACAGCTGCGCCCTCTATCTTGTTAGTAGGTTGACTACTGAAAATAAATGAACGCTCTTTTCACTGTCACAGAACTTACGGTGGTTTTCTTTAGGTTGCTGGCGATAAATTCCCATTTTTTGCGTAAATAGCTGCTTTATTCAGTATAATTTCGAGAACATTTGAGTTTAAAGACTGTTCAGGTGAAATTGAATAAAATACACCGTACGTGACCAAGAAACTGTTTTTTCGCTGGATGTTCCTAGTTGTCAATGTCAGTTGTGCACAATGTCTTCGTCGAATTACTTCGTGAATGTGCTGAATTGAAAGGAGGCGAAAACTACAGTGAGTGGCAGTTTTGCAGCAGAGAACTTCCTGATCTTGAGGGTATGAAACACTGCATCATCCCGATAAAGATAAGGCAATAGTGGCTGCAGATGATGAAAAGACAAAAGCAAAACTCATCATGAGTATAGACCCCGATTTACGTACATGTAAAGGAGTAGAGTCATCCGAAAAGCTGTGGAAGAAACTGAAAGACCCATTTGACGACAGCGGATCTACACGCAAGATTAGTTTACTGCGAAACCTGATCTCAATACGCTTAGAGAATTGCAGGACAATGACCTCATACGTTACTCAAATCATTGATACCGCTCTAGAAGCTAAGCGGAACAGGCTTCAAAATTGACGATGAATGGATTGGCTCGCTTTTGGGTTCGCTGGATTACCAGAAAAGTTCTCGCCAATGATTATGGCAATAGAACACTCCGGCATATCCATAACATCTGACGCCATAAAACCACGCTGCTTGACATGGAGCCGTCAGAACAAGAAGTGACAGAAAACGCATTCTGCCATCCACTCAAAATTCGGAGAGAAAAGAGTCTGTCTATGGCGAAAAAGTGATCATGGTGCATAAGCCAGTACTGACAAGGACAAGTCGCATGTCAGATGTCACAAATGTAAACAAAGTGGGCATTACAAAACCAGTGTGGTAACAGTTATAACTTGAAAATCGTCGTCAAATTCCAGTACCAAAGCAAAAGTGCATTCTCACGCCTTCAGCGCCGTGTTCTGAATGGTAATTTTAACAAAGACGATTGGCATTTGACTCGGGCGCTAGTACCCATCTTACTGCTAACGAAAATTGGGTAAGAAACGCGTCGTACGAAAATGAGCACCAAATAATCGTAGCAAATAGCCAGAAAGTTTCGGTCGTATGTACCGGCGATGTCGTTGTAACGACGGTCACCGAAAGTTCGAGTATGAGATTGTTGTGAAAACGCTTTGTGTGTACCTGAGTTGACAACAAACCTTCTGTCTGTGAGCCAGCTCTCTATGAAAAAGGCAACGTAGATTTTGCCAAAAATGGCTCATACTGTCTCCATTTTTAACAACAAGAAGGATGTAGGCTATAGCATGGCGTGTCAACGGAGTTACAAAGTGGAAACAGCAAAACCAGAAAACTTGGTTGCAGCAGTGTCAGGAACGACATGGCATCGCAGGCTAGGACATGTAAACAAAGATTACCTGAACCAGATGGAGAATGCAGTACAAGGTATGACACTGGATAAGAAAGTCGACATCAGTAAATCTTCATGTGCCACATGTTGTGAAGGCAAGCAGTGCGCCTGCCTTAAAACATAGGCCAGAGATGCAGTGAAGTGCTCGGAAATAGTACACAGACGTGTGCGGGCCCATGGAGAAAGTTTCGATTGGTGGCTCGAGATACTTCTTGTTGTTTGTCGATGACTACAGTCGTATGACCTTGTTTATTTTCTAAAGCACAAGAATGAAGCCTGAAATGTTTCAAACAGTTTAAAGCTCAATGGAGAATCAAACAAAGAAGACAATCAAAATATTAAGAAGGACATGGCCTGAGTATTGCAACAAGGAGTTTGATGAATATCTGAATGCAGCTGGCATCATTCACCAAAAGACTAACCCTTACACTCTGCAACAGAATGGCTTGTGCGAACGCTTCCAACCGCACAATTGTTGAGAAGGCCAGATGTATGCTGTCTGATGCAGACTTAGGCAAGGAATTTTGGGGTGAAGCTTACCAATACCGCAGTGTACCTGCAGAATCGTATTGTAGCAGCGGCGTTAAATGGAAAACTCCTACGAATTGTGGACTGGTAAAAACCCGATGTAAGTCATCTTAGAGTTTTCGAAGTACAGTGATGGTTCACGTTGCCAAAGAGAAACGAAAGAAATGGACAAGAAATCAGAGAAGTACATCCTCATGGGATACCTGGAAAATATCATGGATATAGAGTGTACAATCCTGAGAAGAAGGAGATAATCACTAGCAGAGACGTGATCGTAATTGAGCCGGAATCGAAATCTGTTGCATGTTTGAAGTGACAGAGAATTTGATTCAGTGGGGGATGGGGCAATTACTTCACCATCTTCTCCAGAAAGCTTAACACCCAGTCTCAGGAGTTACTGCAGCACTCTGGAGTGATGAGACACAGACACCAACCAATCATGGAAGTAATGACAGCTCTGGATGAGAGTACCACTTCACAGGAGTCCGTTATAGAGAGGCCAGTTGAAGATCGCGGAGATCCAGGCCAGTAAGGACCGTGAAGAAGCCTGGAGAGAGATATGGTTATTCCAATATGTGTGTTAGCAAATGAAAATGCAGCTGATGATGCTGCAGGAGTGTCTTTGAAGGAAGCCCTTAATGGTCCTGAGAAAGAAAAGTGGAAGCAGCCATGAAGGAAGAACTCCAAAGTTTCAAAGACAATGATGCATGGGAGTTGTGTGATGCTCCAAAAGACTGTAAGGCTGTAAATGCAAATGGGTGTTATGAAAGAAGTTCGACAGCGATGATAGTGTACGCTTTCGCGCACGTTTGGTAGCCAAAGGATTTTCACAAACCAAAAGTGTGGACTATACAGAGACATTTTCGCCAGTAGTCAGGCACACCTACGTTGAGGCTTTATTTGCTTTATCTGTTCACTTGTTGGGAAGTCAAAGTATTGAACTTTAACTTTGTATCTCAAACAGGGTGTTCATTGTTTGATATAGTGAGTGTTGTGATTTTATATCAAACTCTTTTGTAAACAGCTGCGCCTCTATCTTGTTAGTAGTTGGGCTACTGAAAGTAATTTTGAACAAGAATTTCTCGGCCGGAAACTTTCCGGAGGTTTTCTCATTAAATTTATTTTATTTAGCTATAGTAAAGAGCACTACGAATCGTAGTCAAATGTTGTTCGAGGCTGATCGACCATTTAGTTTTAGATTTTAAGATAACTTTAATTTGCTTCCACTGCGCTAAGATCAGCTTCGGAATCAAACACCTCATCTCACAGTATATGTCAAAGAAGAACGAACAAGCTAAAACAGTGATGAAGTGGCTCTGCGTTACGTTAAAATGATACAATTTTTTTTCGAACCGTCGATAGCAGATTACAATTAGTGCTATGATAGTATTAGGTGCAATATTTGCGTTATATTAAACTATAAATTAAAAAAATTCAGCAGTCAAAAAATATTAAGTTATTGTGCCCACTTGCCCAGTTGAATATGTAGTAAAGATCATTCTTATAGACTCACCTATTAAAACCGTCATAATAAGAGCACATAAACTGTAGGTGTGTTTAGTTCGAGCCATAACGACGCCATCAACATCTAACGAGGCACATAACAGTTAGGATACGAGTTGCGATGGCCATTTCACACACACGTTCAGTAATCACGTTAATTTGGTAATTACTGTATTTGATACCTCACACTTGCTACTTTATCAACTTTAATTTCAGCAGTAACCAGTGAGGATAAATAAATCTTTTTCTTACTGAAATTATTATTTACAGATAATACTTGCAAGCTCATCCTTGGTAGGCTTATAAACCAAGCGTCGGGACAACGACGACGTCTTGTAAGTAGATAAACCCGACCGCATCCCATACAAACCCTGAGCTTCTCAGCGCGCTGTCAACGTGACGGCGACGCGGCGGCGTCGTTGACGCTGACGCCCGGTCTTTCTGGTATCCCCATACAAACCCATACAAACCAGTCATTTGACAGCGACAACGACGCCGCCGCGACGCTTGGAAAATATGGGTACCATAAGGTAAACTTGGGAAGTTTATTGGACCAATGTTCATTGTCTCTGATTTTTGGTTTACATTAAAATAAAAGAATTCTTAGCGGAGCGTAAGTAAAACACAGGTTGTTCCGAAATAGGGAAAACTATGCATATAGGATCTTTGAAGCAACTCCACGTTGAATCAACATGTTCTACGGGACGTCATTGTATTAAAGAATTTTCGAGAAATCATGCGTAAGCGACTCCATATCTTTCGCAGTCCCGAACTCGCATTCATCGCGCAGTGCGTTGCACTATAGCGAGCCAGTTTGACTAGATTTTTGGCAACGTCTGTGTGCGCCTGCGCATACCCCTCCCCCCACCACTTCCCTCGCCCCCGCCCCCTCCCACGGCCGCGTTTATGAGTTTCTGATGACTTAGCTTTTGATGTTCATGTAGAGTTGCATATTTCATGAGAATTTTGGCAATGTGTCTTGCGACCACCACAGTAAGTTTGTGCCATGTACATGATAATCGATGGCGGGTTTAGTTTTAGTCGGGTAACGCATACGACGCAATATCAGTATGGGAATAAGGTGTTAATTCGCATTTTTCCAACGCATGCTTTGCGGATGCGACAAATATGCGCACTTCGTCACTTGTAATCCCTGCCCTAATGTTATAAAAACTTCTTTTGCACTGTAGGTGAGGTCTAAGCTTCAAAGGCAACCTTCTAATAAATTCTGTTTGCGAACTAAACTATTTACGAGAAAAAACACTTAAGGAACAAGCAGTTTCGATATAACTGCTGCCTAGTTTCACCTAAACTAACAATATTAACTCCAAAGTTTCCCCAAAGTCCGTGATCCATGAAATTCTAGTGAACATAATATCAATATCTCACTTTAAGGTTCGTTTGACGTACCTAGTAATATCAGCAGCACAACAACCTACCTACTTCTCAGAAACTCTACAATATTAGCTGATTTGAAAAGATGAAAAAGAAGTATAAGTTGATTCCTCAAAGAGGTAGGTGTATGTGCTGCTGATTGTACATAATTGCTTTGGACTAGACACAGAAGATAACAAAAAAATGTTCTTCCTTTACTTAATCAAAGAAAGGTTTAATTCGACAAATCTATGCTAGCTATGGATCAAAAGGCCATTAGATGCGAAACAAAAAAATTGCCAACTTAAAACAGTTACTTCCCGACGAGGAAGTTTGGAGGAAAGGACGGGACTTTTTATCCCACTTGAAAGATATATTTCTAAGCGTCCCATAAAGGTGAACAATTTAAGCTTTAGGCCATGTAGATTCCTTTACTTAAACAAAGAAATGTTTAATTCGACAAATCTATGCTAGCTATGGATCAAAAGGTCATTAGATGCGAAACATAAAATGTCCAACTTAGAACTGTTACTTCCTGACGAGGAATTTAGAGGGATGAACGGGAC
The DNA here is from genome assembly GCA_024500475.1 of Phthorimaea operculella. Lineage (NCBI taxonomy): Eukaryota > Metazoa > Arthropoda > Insecta > Lepidoptera > Gelechiidae > Phthorimaea > Phthorimaea operculella. Next base: position 12,962 of record JANFCV010000458.1, read on the forward strand.
TTTTATCCCATTTGAGAGATTTATTTCTAAGCGTCTCATAAAGCTGAACAATTTATGCTTTAGGCCATGTAGATCACTAAGTGCACTACCAGGAGCCCAGCTAAGCTATAATAGATACCTACATCAGGTCAGGTACTCCTTATAAGAATCTTATACATTAGTCAGCATTTAAGCTGAATTTCAACTTAAATGCAAAGTGAATAAGTATTACACTGCAACGTGTACAAGTGGCTTTTCACAGAGGACGAAACACACAAGAGTTGTCGCAAGACACTCGATGAAACCGATGCCTCGCAGATTCGCATCCATAGTCCATCTGGACTATACTATCCTCTTAAACGAGCAAGAAACGGCTCCAACGATTTTCACGAAATTTTCAAAAATAGGTCTTGTATTTTAGATAGGTAGGTTTCATTTTCCAAAAAACCTTTGCTTCACCACTTTTTTGCGTGTTTTTTTGTGAACTGACAACGCCATCTATTGAAAAACCGTGGAATCTTACGTGAAGTGCAGCGTCACAATCACAAGACAACACGCCTTTAGCTCAGTTCAAAATTTTATAGCAGATATGGTGTAGGAATCGTGTGGACTGTTGTGCTGGTTTTATGTATAAATACCTAGGTACAAGATTTTAAGGGATAAAAGAGAACCTACATATAATATCATTGGATAAAAGTTATTTATTTTCACTAGGTCAGAAGAAGCGTCCTTTCTATGCAAATGGAGGAAAGAGAAGACAAAAGTGTCAAAAATCATAGATTTAGTGCTACATCACAATCATTAACTCCTTGCTCGCAACATATGGGATGAAAACAAAATCTTTGATGTCATACCTATTTAAATTAGAAAATCCGCGCTAAGTAAAAGCTGGTTCTGTCAAGTAAAATAGAAAAATGTAAGTGGGCGAACCATAGACTTATATATATAAACTAGCGTTTATAGACCAACTGACAGCTCGATCTCGCGTGACCAATTTTGGCTTTGGCGCGCTTACCTCAGCTAGTGATGTACATTATTCAATTTGGAGGGTTATCGATAATTTCAAATAAAAAATGGTATGAAGATTTCAACTTTATTTATTTGTTCAATTGAAATGTTGACATAATGCTTTCTTTGCTGCGGCGGGTCATTTCCTTTTTTGCAGTCAGCGTATTTCCTACGTAGGTTTCTTTATAGAATTTGCTGAGAAGGTTGTTCGTAAGAATCCTGGTCAATAGGCGCTATCTTCACAAATAAGACGCGAAACCAGAAATAGAATGACATCTGTCAGACAAGTGATCGCCGGTGGTCAAACACATCTTATTTCATCCTTCAATGTTGAGACGTAGATGGGCCTATGTCACAGTTCACGTACGATGATTCGAATCTTTCGTTAATACGACCCTGAAAATAATAGGTATTAATAAGTATTTCGCGTGAGTCACCGAGTCGATCTCTAATAACTGGATCTAAAGTGTATCTGTTGGATGTAGTTGAAAATAATGTTATATGTATTTGTAAAAAACTATGTCTGAATTGTTCAAGTAACTATTTAGCGAATCTTTAAAATTTGCATATTTTTGTTGTCATACTATTCAAAGTATGTAAAGCGCAAACTCCACCAAAAAGACCAGGGGACGTAAGAATGACAGTTGACAGACAAGTGATCGTCAAATATTCTTCTTAGTTTTTGACGCTAGCTGTCATGGATGCGACGCTTTGGCGACGCTTGTGTGTGCCTTTGTCAATACTTTTCGTACATTTTGTATGGAAACGTCGCGATGTCAAACGTCAAGCGTCATGCCCTACGCCCTATGTCCTTTCCTTGTCCTCTGTGGAACTTGGGGCTAAGGTACCTCTAGGTAACTATCGATAACTTTGTCGATAAATTGCAGTCAATCCCTGGCCTAATTGCGAAATTATTTTATCCCCAAATATTATGAAAATTACTAACTAATACACTTTTACATATCGAAAATACGAAAGGAAATATAAGGATTTGCGTATTTTATTATTTTACTTACAAAAAGGCACATTTAAACAAAAAATTCACGTGTAATCCCAGTGACGACTTTCTGAGAATTTACCTGTAAAATGTGCAGTTTTCCGGGTAAATGTGAAGATTCGCATCAAATTCGCATCCTGAATACATAACCATCGTTGCACACTAATCAAATTATACAAATAAATCAGGATATCTGAAAAAAACACCAAAATAATGTACAAGTAAAAACCAGCGGGTTGAATTGGGACGATCTGTCATACAAAACAGGTTACAGTGACATAAGGTTCGCTATTCTTTTCTATCTTACTGAGTTTCCATAAATCATTTTCTTCTCTTTTGCACACTATGTTCGTCTATCGGGGCGAACTAAGGTTAATTTAGGTACATTAGCATAAAAATGAGCTAAAGTAACTGAATTTATTTGTAACTAAGTAGGCACTTGGAAAGTTCTCCGACGTCATTATATAATCTAGTTCATAAACCTACAGAGGACGTCTAGAAGAAAACTGTTTGTACTTGTTATTTTGATTTCTGAATAGTTGGAATACCTACACCTATTTTATTGATATCAGACTTGGAATAGAATAAGATATTTAAAAAATATACAGAAGTTAACAATAATACTTATAGTCGAGTTTCATGTTGTTATTTATTGCTGATCTACTGTTACAGTTAGTGCAAATTCCTAATTCCCCGAATCATTCACGCCAAAACCAAGGCAAACTAATATCAATACATGCCAATACCCTACCCAACACGGGTCTCTCTCGGCCACAGAATATATAATGTACTAGGCTCTACCTCGACCGCGTATGAACGTGATGAAAGCTGACCGCGTTTGTAACGCCCAGGGTTGCTACAAGCACAAGTTTTAGACAGCTAACATCAATACACGCCAATACTCTTAAACCTACACATGGTCTCTCTCGGCCACAGAATATATAATAGTACTAGGCTCTACTCGAGCGCGTATGAACGTGACGAAAGCTGACCGCGTTTGTAACGCCCAGGGTTGCTACAAGCACGAGCCCGAGACAACTAACATCAATACACGCCAATACCCTAAACCCTGTACATGCTTCTCTCTCGGCCACAGAATATATAATAGTACTAGGCTCTATCTCGGCCGCGTATGAACGTGATGAAAGCTGACCGCGTTTGTAATGCCCAGGGTTGCTACAAGCACGAGCCCGAGACAGCTAACATCAATACACGCCAATACCCTAAACCCTATACATGCTTCTCTCTCGGCCACAGAATATATCGACCCTTCTGGCCTCAATTGGCGTAAATGACATTTTTGGCAAAAATGAGTTAAAATGTAGTTTTGTTCAGTTTTTTTTTCTCTATCGATCTGTGTATTTGAAATTTCGATATCTCGAAAAAAATTTGTTTTACTACCACGGTTTTTTTGACCCAATTTTAAAAATATTTTAAAATTTTACCGTAAAAGACATTTCATTTACATAAATTTTGATCATGTGTCGTAAAAAACAAATTGCTTGTTAATGAAATGGCGTAAAATACATTGGCGCCCATCAATTATAAAATATGTCATTTACGACCCAAAAAATTAAACAAAAATTCAAAAATATTAGTCGTAAATGCCGAATAAAGGATTATTTGAAGAATCCATCGTAGAAGACAGGGCGTAAAACGCAATCGTAACCTAAAGATTACAAAACATTGTCGTTTACAACCCAATGAAACCTTAATCATAATCCAAAAAATGTGGTTCTTAAGGCAAAAACTGTTTTTCTGCGTGATATTATAATTCAATGTGAGCATTTCACAATACATCGCCTTTAGGTTTTCATTGCTTGTAACAAAATGCAACACTGATTTCATAGTATGTCTCATAGTCTAAGGCCGTAAAAGATTATTTCATGTGTCTAATTAAAAAAATAGTCATTTACTTCTACGTCTTCTCAAGAAAAAATAATTCATTGCGTGACTTTTAAGTCGTAAATGTCAATTTTTATATGTTATAGTTTTTTTTTTATAATCATTGCATTTAGACAGCTGTAAATGACAATTATTATTTATAAATACAAGTTTTTGTGTTGTACGTAAATCTCAAAAGTATTTGAAATAAAGCACTTTTTACAAAAGAAGCAAAAAAATTGAAATGTTAATTGAGATATCTTTTTCATCTTTTTAGCTATAATAATGCTTCTTTTATCAAAATTCTTGCCAGAAATTGCTTCAAAACCTCATTAGTATTGCACAAGAGTAGAATGCAGATTTAAGAAGTTAGCATGCATATACGCCCTAAAAAATTGTTATTGAATGTCATTTACTACCCAAAAAATTTTGTGAAAATTAACTGTTTATAAATAATTAGGTTGTAAAAGACAAGAAAACAACTAAACAGAGGATAAAATTAGTAGTAATAGCCTATTTAGTTGAACTGAAATGTCTCTTTTTATTCTAGGTTAAGATACCTGTGTTTTATTTATGTGCACTTTTAATTATTTGCTTGCCAATTTGCCTAAAATAATTGTACACGTAAATTATTTTTTGTTTGGTGTTCGTTAAGTAAAAGGTGAACAATTCATTGTGTATTGTGTGTGAAATGAAACTATTTTGTAATTTATGAATCAATTATTTAATAATAAAAATGTAGGTGTCCATCTTTCATGCCATGAGCATTGAACAAGTAGGTTGGTACATAGCTTATGCCGGCATACAACAAGAAAGTAACCTGCTAAAGCCTTCTAGAATCATTTATTTTAATAGTAACATAACGGGTACGTGGATGTGTCATTTTCATAACAGGAGTGAGTACTTAACTTTGGGACTAATTACATAATCTACCTATTATACCCTTAAATTATAAAGAACAAAAGGAAAAGAAAAGATATCGAAGCAAATAATAAAATCACGAATGAAATTATTTTTGTTATTGAATTAGCCATTAAATTGAGCCTCAAGTACAGTTCATCATTTTCGACACTTTCCAATAATACATTTGAAACTTTTTTTGATTTTGGATCATTTGGATGTTGTAAATATTCAGTATGATGATGTCTAGCTAGGTATAGCTTGACTGTCACGAAGGTACTTCAAGCTGTGAATTTTGCAACTGCTGCTGAAATGACGGGGATTTACATCCCTTATTTTCTTTCATTACATTTCCATTGTTGTTTTTGGAGCATCTGGTCACATGGATGATTTAATTTGTGAAGTCTCTAATTTATTTAATTCGAAAGTTGTCACTAGGTTTTCCTTCGTTTTCATATTTTTAACAGTCCCAGTCGAAAATGTTTTGTTAGCAATTACATTCAAATTGGAAAATTCTGTATGTTCTATGATCTCCACTGTGTACGGTCAAAGTTTTTTCATGATGACTCAAAATATGTCAGCCACTGCGAAGGAGCCCAAACAGTTAGTTCTCTAATTTAGAGAATATAATTTTTGAGAGAAATTGAGTTAAAAAGATGAAAACGGAGGAAATCCGAGTAGCATCTTTTAAAATAAATAAATTTGATACTGCAACAATTAAATACTCCATGATTCCAGATGCTTCAGAAACAATAATGGAAATGCATATTGATTACAAAAGTAAAGAAAATGGGAAAGGGAAGGGAAAAAGGAAGAAAATAAGGGAATCAAAACCGTCACGTCTGTACTAAAACAGATTACCTACTGATTTCAGTTGCAAACTTCAAGGACTTCAAGCGCCTATAAGGTAATCAAACTATACCTAGATGTTATTATAATGAATATTCACAACACCCAAATGAAGCTCAAGTTGTGGATGTATTATTGGAAAGTGACAAAGATGACGAAAGTGATCAGTTTAAGTATTTGAGGTTTAATTTATTGGATAATTCAATTATTTAGATATATTTTAAAATTAAGGTTATTTTCTTGTTCATGCAGGCATTACCTATGTATATACCTACCTGTTTAATGCTCGTGGTATGAAAAAAGGACACATACATTTTAAATGATTAAATGTAATTTATTACAAAATAGTTTTATTTGACACACAATACACAATGAATTATAAAACTTTTATTTAATAACACCTAATCTTATAACTATTTATAAGTGAAATTATTTTAGGCTAATCGGCAAGCAAATTATTAAAAATCTACATAAATAACACACAGCTATCTTAAAATAGAATAAAAATAAAGACGTTAAAGTTCAACTAAATAGTCTTTTACGACTCATTTTATCGTCGGTTTAGTTGTTTTCTTGTCTTTTACTACCTAATTATTTATAAACAGTAAATTTCCACTCATTTTTTGGGTAGTAAATGACATTCAAAAACAATTTTTTGGGGCGTATATGCATGCTAACTTCTTAAATCTGCACTCTACTCCTGTGCAAACGTAATGAGGTTTTGAAGCAACTTTGGGCAAGTATTTTGATAAAAGAAACATTATTATAGCTCAAAGGACAAAAAAGATATCTCAATTTATATTTTTACTTTTTCGTTTTTTGGCTCTCCTGTAAAAAGTGCTAAATGTCATTTACGCCAATTGAGGCCAGAGGGGTCGATATAATAGTACTAGGCTCTACCTCGACCGCGTATGAACGTGATGAAAACTAACCGCGTTTGTAACGCCCAGGGTTGCTACAAACACAAGCCTTATACAGCTAACATCAATACACGCCAATACCCTAATCCCTATACAAAAAAAAAGAATAATTTATTTCTTCGTAGGAATTTACAAGATTCTCTGAAAGAAAGTCATATTCTAATACAATCTTAAAAAAGGTAAAATTTTCTCTTTCTTATGATAATTTGAGTTTCTTCTAAACGCGGCTCAGGCGGATAAAAATAAAAATAAAGGCACTGCCTCGGGGCTGGCCAGGCTAACCGAACCACACAGCATGCAACTTTATGCCTCAATGAATGACAATTAAATGGAATAACATTCTGTCAAAATTTTAAGGAGTTACATGTGTATGGTTAGCCGCACAAGCACACGACAATACCCTAAACCCTACACATAGGTCTCTCTCGGCCACAGAATATATAATAGTACTAGTCTCTACCTCGACCGCGTATGAACGTGATGAAAGCTGACCGCATTTGTAACGCACAGGGTTGCTACAAACACGAGCCTGAGACAGCTGACATCAATACACGCCAATACCCTAAACCCTATACATTGCTTCTCTCTCGGCCACCACAGAATATATAGGAGTACTCTACCTCGACCGCGTATGAATGTGATGAAATCTGACCGCGTTTATAAACGCCCAGGGTTGCTACAAGCACGAGCCTGAGACAGCTAACATCAATACACGTCAATACCCAAAACCCTATACATGGTTCTCTCTCGGCCACAGAATATATAATAGTACTAGGCTCTACCTCGACCGCGTATGAGCGTGATGAAAGCTGACCGCGTTTATAACGCCCAGGGTTGCTACAAGGACACTCCAATACCCTAAATCCTATACATGGTTCTCCTTGGCACAGAATATATAATAGTAGTAGGCTCTACCTCGACCGCGTATGAACGTGATGAAAGCTGACCGCGTTTGTAACACGCCCAGGGTTGCCACAAGCACAAGCCCGAGACAGCCAACATCAATACACGCCAATACTCTAAACCCTATACATGCTTCTCTCTCGGCCACAGAATATTAATAGTACTAGGCTCTACCTCGACCGCGTATGAACGTGATGAAAGCTGACCGCGTTTGTAACTCCCAGGGTTACCAAAAGTACATACATATATCATGCCTATATCCCCAGTCGGATAGGCAGAACGTATTACCTACGTTACGGCTGTGAAAAACAGTCATTTAAACTACGTCTGACAATCGTTAGTCACTTTACGACTTTTACTTTTACGACACCCACGGGAAAGATGTGGGGTAATGCTATTCTAAGCCGGCATCGGCAAACCTACCATAATCTTGTACAGTTACGAGATTTACAATATACCTATGTTTGTTAGAGATTCAAAAACACAAGTATGCAAAACATTTTGTACATTTTTTGTCCATAAACAGCCAGGTGCGGAGATTGAGGAGTATGCTACAAATGATAAAAAAGAAACCAAATAGGTACGCTATGTTACAAATTTCCAGCACTCCAGCTGGAATGTGTCAAGATTGTTAATGATATTGTGGCAACCCTACCGCGCGGTCACCGATGGCAGCAGTGCAGTTAAAACTTAACCCTTCGGAGAGGAATTCTCCAAAACTGTAATTTATGGACGAGAGTGGCCCGCGGCCCGCAGTAGCGACAGCAAAAACGACAATTTTTTTGTAAACTCACAGTTTTCTTGTTGTTGTGAAATGCTGGCTTAGAATAGCATCTATCCATTTCTACCCATAGGTGTCGTAAAAAGCGGCTAAGGGTTAATTATCCAGAGAATGGTACGCAGCGTTCCTTGTTAATGCAAAATCTTGCATTGCATTCGCCAATCCGCCTACCAAGCGTGGTGAGTATGACAGTCAGTACCCACCGATAGAGGGAGGCTCATGTCCAGCAGTGGACTGTTGTAGCTGTTATGGTATGGTTACGATAACATGAGAAGGATGGTAGCATGTACTAAATTAACACTAATATGACCGATCTTTAATGGTTATCAGTTTGCTATCTTCCCAAAATCTACTCACATCAGATTGAAAAAAAAAACTCATTTATTGAAAAAAAGCTGGTACCAGAACAAGAAGCTCTGTTTTTCTTCTTTTTTGCTGTCGGTACGGGAGTCGAACCGGGATGGATTATCGCGCGATCGCGTCGTGCCGACCCGGAAGGCAGAGGGCACCGTTTGGGACCCATTCACACACCCATCGGCTCGATAATAGCTTTACCAAACTTATTCAGCTATACGAAACGATTTTTATACAAATGATGCCACAACGCCTCTTCTAGTTAGACAACATATAAAGTAGTAGGTAACGAAACACTCTATCATAATTTCAACAAAGATACATATATCACGCCTATATCCTTTGCAGGGTAAGCTGAGTATAAACGGCTGTAAAAACGGTCATTTACAACACGTCTGATAAAAACTTGAGTCATTCAGAAGACTGTGTACGACCACAGAGAAGGTTCTCTCAAATTCATGTATCGCCTCTTACGACACCAACGGGAAAGATGGGGTGATGCTATTTTAAGCCGGCACCACACAGCAGCTTTCTTCTTTTGTTGCTGTCTGTACGAGAGTCGAACCGGGCTGGATTATCGCGCGATCGCGTCGTGCCGACCCGGAAGGCAGAGGGCACCGTTTGGGACCCATTCACACACTCATCGGCTCGTTAATAGCTTACCAAACTCTTTCAGCTTTACGAAACACTTTACGAAGCTTGTTTCACCCTATGAAAATGAAAATATGAAAAAATATTTATTTAACATGCATAATTTCAACACAATTCATTTGAGTCAGAAATATTTCCTATGTGTAGTATAATTTAAATGATTTACCAGGGGTTTTCAAACTATATATGTCATACATACACACATATATCACGCTTATATCCCTTGCGGAGTAGGCAGAGCATAAACAGCTCTAAAAAAACGGCAATTTAAAACACGTCTGTCAAAAAAATGTGACTCGTTGAGAATGACCATCCGCAGTGACATGTTGTCACCCTTTCGTCTAAAATTGCAATACACATCAACTCTCAAAGTCTTACGACACCCACGAAAGATGGGGTGATGCTATTCTAGCCCGGCATCAAACAGCAGCTCTGTTCTTTTGTTGCTGTCTGTACGAGAGTCGAACCGGGATGGATTATCGCGCGATCGCGTCGTGCCGACCCGGAAGGCAGAGGGCACCGTTTGGGACCCATTCACACACCCATCGACTCGTTAATAGCTGTACGAAAGCTCTTTCAGCTTTACGAAACGATTTTTTATACAAATGTTTCCAGGACGCTCTTTCTAGCTAGACTTAAATCAAGCAATATAATATAAAGGGATAGATATTGGGTAGCGAAACATTCAAACATCATTTGAACTTTAACAAGGCCGAGGGCACCGTTTGGGACCCATTCACACACCCAGCGGCTCGATAATAGCTTACCAAACTCCTTCAGGTTTACGAAACGATTTTTTATACAAATGTTGGTAAGACGCCTCTTCTAGCTAGACTCAAAGCAAGCGACACAAAAAGACCATCGTCCGTCTATAGATATTGGGTAGCAAAACGTTCAATCATAATTTCAAACATAAAGAAAATACACGTATCACGCCTACGTCCCTTACGGGGTAGGGAGAGTTTACACCGCTGTTTAACAAAAGTCAAAAAACGTCTGACAAAAGATTGAGTCATTCAGAAGACTGAATATCACTATAGTGAAACGTTGTCAGCCTGTCGCCTAAAATTACAATACACATCAATTCAATCCCTGAGTCGCGTCTTACGACATCCCAAAGCCAAGCCGGCACGCTTAGTATAGCATCACCCCATGGCAATTTTTTAATTTGACACGACAACTTTCTAATTTCAATCTTAAAGAAAATATTGACTTATACTGGTACTCTACCTACAGGTACAAATTACTTGTACGTAGGTGTGTTTACGAGGTGCCATTTTACTTCATAAAATATTGTTTCTAATAAGTGCCAGGCGCTGCGACGTGAATTTAGAAAATATTACCTATATTGCAGTACAATATTTCTGAAAGTACCGTAGGTTAGGTATGGTGCAGCTAAGAATGGCTCACCCAATATCTTTCCCGTGGGTGTCGTAAGAAGCAACTAAGGTATTAGAGAGTTGACGTGTATTGCAATTTTAGGCAATGGGCTGACACCCTGTCATTATGGTGATACACAGTCTTTTGAATTACTCTCAATCTTTTGTCAGAGATGGTGTATGGGGCCGTTTATTACAGCCATTTATACTTTGTCTACCCGGCAAGGGATATACTTTCTGCGATGTGATGTTTCCTAACGTCGGTTTTTAGATTGTATCTGACATAAGTTGTAGGTTTGCATCTAACAGACGCATACGTCCGCTAACTGCGCAGGAGCGGACGTTAGTTACCTTGTGGGCAGGTAGGTATTAGTACGCGTTATCTTATCACACATTATTTTGTACTAAGTAGTCAAAGCAATCCTCTCGGGCCTTGTTTGGTGCCACTTCAACCGAGGACAGGTCACTGACCCGCAGCTTAGATGACTAGTCTGTTTTACAGGTACCTGCAAGGGTTTTGAGTGTAGCAAAAAATGATATCGACTGATATAGGCATCTACACTTATTTTTGTCAAAATTTGATTTTAGTTACTGGTGGTGGGGGCGTAAAGTTATTTTATGTGCAGGGTAGGGGCTCACTACTAGAGCCATCCTACGAGTAGTTCCCCAAGGAATCCCAGCAACCCTACCAAATCACTGAGTGCCTAAATAGTATCTATCTACTTCGTGTTTATCTGTTCTATGTAAGCTAGTTGATTAAAGAAAGCATCGAGAAAGAATGGAGGTTCTAAGAAAATACAAATAATAGTTTTCCATAGCACCTATGAAAAATGTTTGTTGAAATAACAGTTTCAGTTTAGATGTTTTGCGCTTACTCCATCTTCGACACTTTTGTTTGTGCGTGGTTACTTTAGGCTGCCTTCAAACTTTTTTACACAATGGTTTATCCTCATTTTTTTTAAACTCTCATGCTAAGTGATTTATGCAACATTTTCCATCGCTTCATGCCCAAAACGAATTCCTCTCAACAAAGACCGTTTTGCACCTTTGTCTTTGCACAATGCAGGACCCGAATTTAGTACCACAACGTTATTTATGTTGGCCATAAAAGATAATATGTGCAAAGTGGACCTTAGGGTCTGAGTTCTAAGGGCTTACGGTTTATATTGGCTGTCTGCGGAAGGGTGGTCGATAAACGCTAAATAAGGATGTGTGGTACTTACTCGGAAGTTTTACTAGTACTCCCTAATCAGGAGAAAAAACATCACGAATATCGAAGTCTATACAAAGAGGTAGTGTTAGTTAATTCAAAACAAACTACAGAAATGTTACTGATAAGAAACTAGAGACTAGTGCCACTTTTATTGTTTGGTATAACGTTACTTTGAAATTAAACAAAATCATTTTTATTTAAAACCTAACCTTAGAACCCTTAGTTCCGGTAGTCCCGCTATAATCGGATAAAAAATGTACGACGTGCGATTCGATTGCACTGACATAGCAATTCCTATTATTTTGACTAAGATTTTGTGTCTGCAAGAAACCAAATTCCTGAAGGTAATGAAATTTATTCCTGGCAGGTAATAAATGAGTCGCTTCATTCTGAATCAGAATCACAACTGTATCACTGCTACAAAAGCTACATCACTACAGGATATCTTTTGCTAACGGTACATCAGGTTTTGGAGCACTATATGCTATGTGAGTAGAAGCAGCGCTGTATTGCTGTATAGGATCTTGATGTCGATACTTACTTAGTAGATACTTATGTGGCTGTAAAACTTAATGACCCTTTGCAACTTTTGGATACATTCGAATCTATTATTTAGTCATAAATGAAACTACGAGACCACATATTTATTCATTCATTGGAAAAAACGACAAGTAAGGAGATGCCGATAATGATGTAGTAACTAGTTGTGTAAAAACTCAGACACCGGGGTCCATCGAGTCATTCGTTGACTCGGTGTCGCACATGACAAAGGTGTGTCGATATTAGTATGCGGTTACTCGTTCGCTGTTGGATACTCTGTTTAAGACAAGCACTATGTCAATAGATGTCAATCTACAAGAGATATGACATCAAAGATTTTTGCGCGAGTTGTCATATCTCATTTTTTATTATCATAATATTCATAATTATGAATTTGATATCATAGATTGGCAAAAGAAAACGATATTAATATTACTACTTAAGATTCAGGTATTTTTGTTCGGTTTCTGTAATAATACCAAGGAATATTAGCAAAGCTGTTGAAAATCCCCAACGCTGAGTATTTTTAGACATGTCTGCAAAAAGGTTTCCGAAATTCAATATTATTCTTAATCTCCGGGATGAAGTGCCTGAGTAAGGAAAACTCGGAAATATACACGTACCTAGGCGCATATTATAAGCCGTTACAATAAAGTTTTTTTTTAATTTTCATGTGTATCCCAAATCAAACATAATAAACCCATGCCTTTCAAACGGGTTAAAAAGAGTTCCTCAGAAAATGAAAAAAATACCTATTCCTTCTAAGTAAGAAAGCAGTTTTATCTATAAATTTAGTAATTTTAGCTTTTATCTTAATCCAAGAAAGATACTGAAATCCAAAATATTCGAATATTTGGGGAAATCAAAAATGTCATTGAGCCACCTTAGTAAGTAAGTAAGTAAAAATGTCATTAGACGCAACACCTGTTGAATACTGCGTAAGAAAATTAAGAAACCAACACTCAAGTATACGGGTTTTTGTAGCCTCAAAATAATTGGACCTCCTATGCCTGAAAATCTGCTGTAGAAGCAATTTTCTGTGAGAGGTCCAATTTTGTATTAAACTTTGAATTTTGGACCCTTAGGGAAAGTTGTTGAGTTTGAACTGTTTAGCTTAGCGTTTTAGTGAAAGTGGGGCGTTCGTTACCACCCTGTTCGACGTGTTTTTTTCTTTTATTTATTGTTGTGAATTCACTCGAACAGGTACTCAATTAAGATATTAATTTGCAAAGAATTCTCTTATGGGCGATTTTGGCGCCTTGAAGGGACATAATAAAAACAATTTGCTTCTTAAGTGTGTTGCAAAGGGAATGGAGGCTAAATAAAAAAAAAAGTTGGTTGTCAAGTATACATGCTTAAAATTTCCGATACTGTAGGTAGGTGTGTTTTTATTTTATGTATGTATGTAATAACTTTAATGTACCACACAAGAAATCAATACAAATTAAAACTTAAATTAAAAGTTATGTATGTTATGGTTATTTAAAATCAAAACTTACAACGATAGAGTGAAATTTTACTAGTGATCGATAGTGAAAATGCAGTACGGGCTGTTGATAGGTATGTCACCATAAACTCAGACAGGTTAGCGAGGTTTCTATGACCCCATATAGGTAATAGGTATATGATTATCATGATGTACATACAAACTACGAAAGAATAATTTTACCCTAATAACGAGTGCGTTAATCAAGATGCTTAAAAATTGAAAATGAGTGACTTTGGTCAAGTTATAGATAAGAATATACGATAGCGCATAGCGTAAGTGCCAAAAATGACAGAGTAAGTATAAATAACATAAGTACATACATATAACTGACAATACCGCGGACATTCAACTTCATTAATACAGGCAACTTCATCTACTAGCAATTTACTGTAGCAGAACAAATTACTAAAATGTGACAAAGTAGCATGATAGAATCAAACGGAATGTTAATTAGTCCCTTTCGTCACAGATTAAATTTCAGACAATTTCTTGGTTTGCAAATTCCAATTACATTTGCAATCAGGCAGAGCATTCATCGCTGACTAGGAAATTAATGCGGTGAAGTGTAGAGGCCACGGCCGCTTGACATACAATATCAAAATGATAAAATTTGGAATAATATTTGTAGCTTTATCCCGTAAGTAGTGTTGAAACTTATAGTAAAAGTGCTGGCTCTACTGTCAACTGTGAAATCCCATAGCCTTGTAATGCCCAGGTTTTTTTAACGCAACTATTATGTACTTTAAAAAGGACATTGAGCGTCACTAGAATAAAATGACCCTCGTTTTTCTGAGTGCCAAAGGTGCAGTGCGTGGATCCATCTTTTTCTAAGTCGGTGCACTCTTATCAGAGTGGTCGTGGTCGGTATTGGTGTTGGTGGCACGCTTCACCAGTCGCCGCCATTCATCTCGTGATGATTAAATTATGACGCGTGGATCCACGAGTCATAATTTAATATTCGCCCAACAAATTGCAAAACAAAACAACAAAAATACCTTCAAACGCTTCCCGTGTTAGGTCTACAACTTTTGGAAAACTTGCAAGATTTTCCGCCGCAGGCAGGATTTTATCTGCTACTTTCAGCATCTGTATTCCCGACTAATCTTCAAACTGGGCTACCGCAGCTCAAATCTAGCCTGCGAATTCAATAATTGTATCTTTGCCACCAACGCATGCCAGGGATAGTTTTGCGAGGGCTAGCCAAGATACAAATAAATCTTACACTTATATGCAAGAGGAACCATCCAATGATTTGTTGTATAGGATGATGGCACGTTTGTTTCCAGTGACACCATGTCTGTCACTTCAGTTCCACGGATCGAAGGCAGGGTCTCATCACGGCCCATCTCCGCTCCGGTTTGTACAGCACAGAGAAGGAGGGCCACTCAAACTCGATGACATGGTCAAGAGCGTCGAGTCCATGGAAAACTACAACATAAGGAGGGCTAAGCCAAGAGGTGATACATTTTTTGTTAATACTTATTTACCTCAAGGCAGGTCTTATCGCTGAGGTAGACCCTGAAAAAGATACAGTGACGGTTTCGATGCGCAAGGGTTGAAAAGAGGTTGCTTAAGACCGCAACAAGTGGAAGACCGTGGGGGAGGCCTTTCCCCAGCAGTGGGATAATAACCTACATGCGGTTTTAGGCAACTTCTTTTTTCAGTAATATCTAACTGGAAAGATACCTCAAAATCGTGCGACATGTGTAATAAACAGATTTCTAACTAGGTTTTATGTTTTTAAGGTCCATACCAAAACGGAAAAGCTTATGACGTGAATGAAGTTGTTCTAAATAAATTGAAATCTTTGGAGCTAGATAAATCTCTAGCAAATTACCTAGATTTAGACGCTCGAGGTCAAAACGCTGTAAAGCAAAACGTTGGATTTAAGCTTGTGAATGTAAACGATTTCGATACCGACCGGCAGAAGAGTAAGCGATCAAACCTCAAGAAAGTGAAGCTCGTACAGAGTCTAGAGCCACCGCAGAACTTCTTCAAGAGTGTTCCTAATAGAATAATAAACGATCCTAAAGCTTCTCCTGCTAACATGTACAAACAAAGTGAAAAACCGAGATCGAAATCAGTTTTCGATAAAAATGGAATGATGTTCTTGACACAGCCGAGGGACAGCGAAGGCAGGAAGCTCACTCACTTGGTCAATAAAATAATGCAGGTCAAATCTGAATATGAACGGTACGTATAAATGCACAAGAAATAGTTATTTATTAGTAGATATATTAATACCAAAGTCTAAAGGGGTTGAAGTTCTTTAACGGACTTCAACACAATACTTACAATGCAAGAAGTATGTGCGTTGTACTTTCAATATAAAAAGAAAATACAGGAAATTACATAAAAAAAAAAGTTGATGCTAGAAAAGTTGATGTGATAACAGTTTGTACGCCTGCCAACCTTTCTACCAGACAACCAATTAATAAGAATATAATATTTTTATTTCAGCGGCAGTCTTCGTCAGCCAACAGCGAGATTCACCCCGAATGAAATGAAGCAGATGCGACTCATCGCGCAAGCCATGGACGAGGAGAGCAGGCTTCAGGACAATGCCAATGAACTGGACCAGCTGCTGCAAGAAGAACAGCTGCTACAGCAACTCAACGATCTCTCAAAGGAAGATGAATTCGAAATCGTCGTTGCCGAGCTTGTACCTGACACCAACGAAGTCAAAATACTACCCAACAAACTGCGAATCGAAGACATTCTTAATTTGCAGTCCGAAGAAGACAATAACAACGAAGTGGCTCGAGTTCTTGCGCAGCTTGTCAATGAGCAGAGATTTGATGAGGACGATGAAGACCGTGAGCTGCCGGATACCCGGAACCCTCTCACGCTGATACCTAGTGACTATGAGAAAGACACTCGGCTGAAGCAAATCTCGCGCGCAATACAGGAACCGACTGTGGACAAACGACCCGAAGCGGCGTCTGCGGGGACGGCGCAGCATCAGTTCAATTTTGAAGAGTTGGTTGCGTAATCATTTCGAGTTGTGACAATATAAGTATAATTTGTAATTACATAAATAAAATAGCTGTTTGATATAATATGTGTAATTTCTGTGTTTATGTTCAATTAAATAAGTTGGATTTGGTCTCTGAAGAATCACATTTATTTTTGGTTTGAACACTATAAATCAACTTACGTGCGGATATTTGTGTTGGAGCTTAGGATGTAGGGATATGACAACTTCAAAGATCTTTGATGACATACTCTTATTCACAGGAAAGGGATGCTGCCTAAAGTAAATACCACACCATTGGTGCAAAAGAGATAGGTATTCATTATGATGGCGTTCTTTCGTTGTTCCTGCGTCAACATCGGTTTTTAGATAGTATGGGGAACTCAATATTTCCTTGCATCTGACAGACGCATGCGTTACGGATGTCAGTGTTAGACCAACCTAAAGTTACAACTCCGTAGCCTTTTCACATCAAATAGGGTGATGCTACTCTAAACCAGCATCACACGGCAAAATTCAATGGTTCTTGAACACGTGGCGGCATCTGTGTATTCTCTTTGAACTTGCAAAGGTAACATATCTTTGATCCGAATTGTTACTTCTCGAATTTTGATAACCCGAAAATGGTTCCTAGAATGCTTTGTTTCCAGATATATTGGTTTACAGAATGACATAATGTCGGACCTACACTTTACAGAAGTATCATTTTCCAGAAAAACTCTTAACAAATTTTCAAAACTAAACTTTTTCTTTTGACAACCATTTCATATGACACCAGTTTCACTATACCAAAACTTTTATTTCCAACTTTTCTCTTCCCATAGTATTATTTGTCAAAAGTTTCAATTTCCATAACTATCAGAAAAATTGCGGCGGGGGTTCGTTTCGTATTTACGTGCTGATGAACATAGGAGAAACACGAGGAGAGGTTCGTGCAGGTGCGAGTGAAGCGAGCACGGTAATTTGCGGCACCCCAATCTGTTTCGAACTATTTCGATCAATTAAGTTTCGAACTACTAAGGCGGAAACCAGAGGAGGGGCGAAAGCGAGCGAAGCGAGCACTGATAAACCGGGTGCGAGCGCAGCGAGCACGGGACTTCTGGGCACCCCGACTTCGGATAGGTTAGGTTCAGAAGGCTATGGCGGAAGCGAGCAGGCGAGCGTAGCGAGCGCTCGCTTCTGCCATAGCCTTCGGGTTAGGTTGACATGTATGCATGCCTGCTCGTGCTTGTCTGCATGCATGCTTGTGGTTGTTTGCATACATGCATGCTCTCTTGTTTGTTTGATTGGTTGCTTGCTTGCATGCATGCGTGTGTGTATGCTTGCATGCATGTTTGTTGCATGCATGCATGCATGCTTGCTTGCTTGTTTGCATGCATGCTTGCTTGCTTGCATGCATGCTTGCTTGCTTGCATGCATGCATGGACATGAATTTGGAAGTTGTAGCGTGTTTGGAATAAAATATTTTAAAATGTTGATAAGTGTAGCATATGGATCAAGAATTTTTGGAGAAGAAAATTGTTGGATTATGATACATATGGATTTCGTTACTGCGGTATTTAGTTGATCTAGAATTTAAATCAATAGTCAAATGAAAGAACAGGAAAATAAACTTCGGGATTTACAAAAGTTGGAAAACGTTACTTTGGCAAATCATAACGGGGAAAGTAAAAAAAAGGCGAACCGTTTTCGGGAATATGATATTCGGGTTTCAAATTTTCGGAAGTAAAATATGTAACCACTTGCAAATTAAGCTCGCGCGCCATTAAGGTCTCCACCCGCGCGCTAAATTAACTCAGCGGCTACACGCTGTTACGTAACATGACTATTAAACTAAATAATAGCTGAACCTCGCCTAATAGATGCAAATTGTTATTAGACAGAAACCAGGGGTAAAAAGTTAATTTATGAATACACAACGAAAAAGATATGTACTCTGAAAACATTAAGGATGATTCAGGGACATTTTTACAGGCACTGTTTTGCCCCCGTTAAGACGAGTCAGGCGAAGCACGAAGGCACTACTTCCGTTTTCACAAAGGCCTCCGACGTTTTTATGTTACGTATCAAAGCTCACGGAAATTCAGATAGTGTGAAATTTGACAACTTGTGCAGAAACCTTTGATATCATATTTGAGTAATTCAAAGTTCTGTGATTACATTGTTTCGATTCACCGCGACTACTATAAGCAGCAACACGAGTTCAACCATTCAACCACTGAGAATAATTAAAGGTGCTGCTGATAATTAGACTTAGGCGAGGAACACACGCAACGTCGGTTTGTGCGTCGTTTGTTCGATTTTTCACCTTATTTTTATACGAATACGGTTTATGTCCAACGATTTGACAGACAACGCAGCGTTGTGCGATGCCGTTTGACACCAACGGTATTCATATGCAGGTAGGGTGGAGAATCGAATGAACGACGCACATACCGACGTTGCGTGTGTTCCTCGCCTTAATCCATGAAATTTGTTTGTTTAGGGTAACAGATGTGATATGAAATAAAATAAATATTTCTCTCTTCGACATTTCACAGTAATGCAAGTTATTTTTTAGGAACAATTTAAAACGAAGTCTTCTTATTTTCGTATTAGGTTTCTCTGTCTGTCGTGGAATTCACATATTATCCTCCTTAACTACGCAACAGATTTTGATGTCAAAAACATACCTAGTGGGAAACTGTTTTTTTCCCGCGGGAATACGATTTAACAGCAGGTGAAGGTTGCTAGTTCTTTCGAGGTATAATCGCAAGGCTTGACGTGCGAGTTACATTTCATTTTCAGCATTATGTAAATCAAACATGCACCAAGCTATATTGCGGGTCGTGGCAGCACCCGTACTTATGACAACTTGTGACAGACGCGGCGCCGTGTGCTGTCTTTCTTTCATTTCGAGTGAGACACTGAGTCGTTCGACCCGCAATATAGCTTGGTGCATGTTTGATTTACATAATGCTGAAAATGAACCCTGGTGGCATGAACGTATGCTGTGATATCCGGGTTTTGCATGCGATTTCGTTACCTCCTTTGTCAAAAGACCGAATCCGGGCAAACATGCGATACGTATGACAACCGTCTAAGTTCTCAAGTAACAAACTATTCAGAACATTCAACGCCCTCTGGCAGCGAGAAGTCAAAGTTCGCTTCAAGTGTCGCTCCTCCAAACTCTACAAAGTTACTAGCTTCACTAAGTTGAGCTTCATTATTTACTTGCTGACAACTTAATAGTTTAAATTAGATTCAAGTTTGAGATAATATTTCGTCTTTCGCAGTTTTAGTAACTGATTATACGGCTGTGTTGACGGATGCGTCTGTCAAACCGTTTGACATAAACCGTATTTGGACGAGTAGGTCGAAATTCGTAATGTCCTATATAGCGCAAAAATTGCATGCGTTATATAGCGCAAAAATTACACACATACAGACGTTACTTGTATTTCTCGCCTAAAAAATCTAAAACGCACCTTATGTTAGTTCACGTTTTAAAAAGCCCCTAACTACCGACAGATGCCTAACCAACCTAGACACCACCACACAAGTATACCTACAAATAATACCCCCAAATTCCATACTATAGAAACTACTCATAACACTATAGGTACCCCAAATGCACTGCAGTTTCAAACCGGCTTGCACGCAGACATGGGAACAATTTTGGTTATCCCTACACACTCGTGCGCATCGATGCACACACGCGCACACGCGTGCATCTGTGTGCGTAAGGGCAAAGGGAAATTTTGGCAATAATTTGTGGTTTAAAGTACTTTCAAGCAAATAATGTGCATCGTTTTGAGCAATAGTTTAGTTAAGTTATTCTAGAGACAAACTATAGTAATAAGTTTTGACTACGGAAAAGCGTAGCACTTTGCTACGTGTCGCAAAGCACAAGTTTAATTGCTTTAAAATTTAGGATTTCTTTTAATGACCTTGCTGTTTTGCTAATTACCTACATTTAACTGAGATAGGTAATACATTAAAATTCTAGTCAATTAAGCTAATTGAAGCACTTATTTACCTATTGAGAAGAAAGTCGCTAGTAAGCAATTAAGAAACCTTGCTAATTTCACAGATTGCATTTCGTATTGGCCCGTCGACAAGGACGTTTCTAGTCACCTGCAAAATCTAGGTAGTAGTTAAATTCACTATAATTGGTATATTAATAGCACCAAACATGTCTAATTTGCTATTGAAACTCTGCTAGAAAATAAAGAACTAGTACCTACTCAAAGGTGATTGGTTGACGTGATATTCCGATGTTTTGATCAGCTTTTTGACAGCTGCAGAATTATTACATGTTATTATACTTGTCTTTTAAATCAATATTGCATTTGTTTAATAATAAAAAAAACCTTTTTATTGCGGTATGGCGTCTGATCATACCGCAGTGAACCATGACGAGAAGCAGATCTCTCGCCTCTGGTCTGCTTTCACCGGCCGGTCAGAGTGGAGTCGCGAGAGCTCTGGGATTTAAAGTGTAGCAATATCTCTGCACTCTTAAGCTGCTCAAAGATGCTGATGCTGCTGCAATTTCTTATGCATTTAGCATTTTAATTGGGCTTATTCTGTTGAGTTGATAAGTCACCGTCTACCATTTTATCGTCGTTTGGAGACGAGCATCAAAAGATTGAAAAATTTTGGCTGGTATCTACCGGTACTTCGATATCTCAGTGGCAGAGCGGTGGGGCGTTTACACATTTGGCCCGGGTTCGATCCCCGGTCGATTCATGACAGATTTTTCAATTTCTTATTTTCATTTTATCGTGTTATTCAACATAGATCAGGCGAAATTCTCAAGGATATCAGTAAATATTGATTGAAAAGCATTTATAACGTATTTTCTTCAGTTATAAAATTGCCTCACAATATTTTTGCGAGTTGGTAATGCAACATCAATGTAAACATGTCTGTATTTGTTCCTCCATGTAAGGGTAGCAGGTTCATGTGTGTGTGAGATTAATGCCTGTGTATCTGTGTTTGTGTGTGTGTTGGGTGAAGGCGATCATTATTCGTAAGTACTAGAGGATAGGCTGCTCCAGTGCATCGGGTTTGGGTACCGTGGATCAATTACGAAATACCTACGTAAAAAAATTAAAAAACGCGATATGCTATTCTATGTACTATGCAAAACATTCATACAGCTAAATATATCATATGCCTGAACCTTAGAGTAAGGCCTGAACTAGGATACACCTGTGTTTTACTTTTGTTTCTAGAGACTCGCCATTTTCTAAGAAATCATAGGATGGAACTGTCAAAAATACTCTTACATTTAATTTGATAATACGTAGACATAATTGTCAAAACGTTTATTTATACCTTGAAATATTATTTTGACGTACCTCTAGTTTATACGGTCGTGAAAAAATATATATTTTACATTTATTGCAGATTTCACATAGAAATGTCTTTATTTGTTACTTTCTAATTATACCATAATTAAAATGATTAGAGACTAAATTAACTAATCCCGTGGCTTTGTTCGCTCACAAGTTATAATTAGGTATTTACTTTGTGCCTCTCATCAATTAGCTACCCTGAAACTTTCTCTGAAACACGTTATTTGATAAGGGAGGCGGGATACGTACTACCCATTTATTATGATTAATTAGTTTATTTACATATATCGGGTGTAAATAGCCGAAAGTAGGTCAAGAAACTGAACAACTTTCCCCATGAAACATGGGTCAAAATAAGAAAAAGAATTATACCTTCCATACAAAATTGCCGATTAGGTGATTGATTTGCTATGGGAGGTACCTACATATTTTTTTAAAATATTTCTGCCCATGTTCCATGAAGAAAGTTTTCAGTTTCATGAGTTATTCTTTTGTTACTCCTATATTACTTACTATAGATTCTTGGATACCTAGTTAATATTTTCAGCACCCACATCGCGGTTTCTGATAGGCTTTAAAATTTTATATAAATAGTAAATATGTGATTGAGTTTTTATGAAGAACCCAAGTCTCTCACGCACACAGCGAAATCAAACCACCAAAAATCGGTCGTCGGTCCGCGCCGGCGCATAGGTCAAATGCACTCTCTGTCCCTCTCTGACACGCGGAGTGAGTGAGAGGGAGATAGTTCTACTACATGCAGCCAAAAATGCAGTTCTGCCTGGTGTAATCGGTAGACGGAGGTCAAATGTACTCCCTTGTTCTCAATTTTTATGGCTGGGTTTAATTTTGGCTTCAGCGTTTCTAATCATTAAACAAAGTATATTACATGCATGCATAAGTACCTACATACATTATATCACGCCTATATCCTTTGCGAGTAAGAGCGTATAAACGGCTGTAAAAAACGACCATTTACACCAGTCTGGCAAAATTTTGAGAGTCATTCAGAAGACAGTGTGTGTATCACAGTTACAGGTTGTCAGCCTGTCGCCTTTACAAAGCACATCATCAACTTTCAAATCACTTAGTCGCTTCTTACGACACCCTCAGGAAAAATACAGGGTGATGCTATTCGAAGCCTAAGCCCATATCAATGGTAGTTATTCTTCATCTATCATCAATAGTACCTAGGTAGGTAACTGATGAAAACAGGGGTAGTGGGACTGCCTGCCTGCGAGGCAGTAGGTTCCGGGTTCGATTCCCGGTGGGTTCCATCCAAATCTGGTTAGGACATTGTAGGCTGAATCACCTGATTGTCTGAAAGCAGTTCCAATTGTTCCTTGCTTTGGAGGGAACGCTAAGCCGTCGGTCCCGGTTGCTGTCTATTACTTAGTCAGCGGTCATTATCCAAAAATTTCAGAACAAATCTGACACCATGGTGTCATCGGGTCGTTGAACGACTCGGTGTCTCCCTCGAAAAGAAGAAGAATACTACTAGGTACACACAACAATTCACTCATTAGGCTGCTGAACGGAAAATCTTTCCAACCTAGACACATTTTGAAATATCGCTAGAATACTGTAACATCTAAAGGACATAATAGGGTTTACAATGTCTTTGGTCTGCCCTTTGTCATAAAATATTACGTAGCAGTAGACACCATCCAACGTGTATTTTACTCAAATTAATAATTATTTAATCAAGAATATCCAATAACAGTCTTGCCATGAGGGTTTCTTAACTTCAATAGATATTAGTGCCTTCTCTCGTGATGAAATCGATTGGGGGACTTCAATCTCGTCTGGGCCTTTAACGAAGCCCTAAACTGTAAATTTAAAGAAGCGAATTTTAGAACCAGTAGTAAGATTTCGCATGGACCAAACCAGCGAACGGATATTGAAAGATTTCGGATTATCCGTAAGTTTTGGAAAGATTCAGTTACGGATATTAAGTAAAACCAATAGGTACTTTTCTTAAAGTCTATCTGGTAAACGTAAAAATACTGCTATTTAATTAGGGCTATACCACAAAATAAAACGGAAGATGCATAGATCGCGCGCAGCATGTCTTCTCAACAATAACTAGCCGTAACGGGACTTATTATTCGAAACTTTCTTTATACGTTACATGGCATCGCTGCACCAAACTGTACAAAGTGTATGCACACTCGCAACCGTTCTCGTAACATACGTTCTACTACACTAATCATTTACTAAGTTTAAACCGCAATATCACAAAAATTGGATCTCGAGATAAATAAGTTAGGCTTGAATGTGTTTTTGGTGCATGCGAAACCTGAATTCTACTGATTTAAGAATTCGTCGGTTTTATAAATCGCATCTCATTAGTTCAAATTCAGAGGCTGCCATCGTTACTTCGGCCGGAGAACGATTATCAGAGTTTTCACCGACGAACTAATTTATAGGCGTGGGCTGCTTTTAAAGAGTTTGGGCCTTGATTACTGAGCGTTCGCGGACGGAACAATTAAATAGATATCGCAAAACTCAGTTGACTGACAGTATTAAATGTAACCCCTTTAAACGATCTCATATAAAACTGTAATATTGTAATAACGAACATAAAAGCATATAAAAACAGCTATATATTCCGAAAACATTACCCATTTCGCTTGGCAGTATCGGGTAATAAAACCGATGATAATGAAGTAATTTTCTTTGTTCTCCGCTCGCGTGGTTGTGCGGAATAATCTTAAACAATTTTCAACAGTACCTAGCAGGAATTACATACAGAAATCACGCCTTCATCCGTTGCAGTGTAGGCAGAGCGTCAACGGCCGTAAAAATACGCCACGTCTGACAAATATTTGAGGCCCGTTTTAGCTACTGTCATGTATTGTATCACTATAGAGACAAATACAATGAATATGGTTTATGTCAAACTGTTTGACAGGCGCATCCGTCGACGCAACGTTGTGCTATATTTTTGCACTAGCGGAATCGTCTGTCAAACCATATGTCATAAACCGTATTTGTATGAAAATAAAAAATATTAAATAATTTTAAGTGTAATCGTATTTTACAATCGCAACGGACAGCGCTGCACAAGAATAAAGCACTAGAAGACGTTACGTGTGTTTCACTTTCTATCCAATACCCATCCGAAATGACCTTCCTTCAAAATATTTGTCACACGTGGCGATACTACGAGACCTTCGCTATACGGCCGTTTACGCTCTACCTAACCTGAAAGGTATTAGGCGTTATGTGTGGTCTTTGTTCACTTGCGTGGTTCTGTCAAATAATCTCAACCAATTTCCCACATACAAGCCTCGGAACGATATTTCCTCCGTAGTGCTAAATAAATACCTCTACTATTTTACTGGCTGAAAGCGCGTTATGTGCACAAAGTAAGTAATGGCGGACGCCCAATACAGAAAGCCGGCTACAAGGAAACGTCGCTAAACTCACACACACATACGGGGTGTTAGGGACGGTGTAACGAAAACTTTGCAGGCATGACCAGACCATCAAACTGAACAACTTTTACTATGGAGCCAATGGTGGGAAACGAAAAAAAAATTCCGACCTCCCATACAAAATTCACGATCAGCTGACTGACTTTGTATGGGAGACCGGAATTTTTTTTTCGTTTCCCACCATAGGCTCCATAGTAAATGTTGTTCAGTTTGATGGTCTGATCATGCCTGCAAAGTTTTCGGTACACCGTCCCTAACACCCTGTATACGCGCTGTCGTTTACGCGCGATCTCGAACCGGCTGGCTAGTAGTAATTGTTAACAGCGTTTGGTGCGAGTGGACGGCCAAATGATGGCTCGCAAGTGTAAATATTTTTGTATAGCGTGTCATAGTGTAAGTTTGATGTAATGTAATTGATGTACCTAAGAACGTTTGATCCAGGTGTCGCATTTCATAAAATCAGAAAGGAAAAGCAACCCTAGAGCGTAGGTAAAAATGATCGTTAAAAGAAGCGAGCTGTCCTTCTGTGAATTCTCTATTTTGTGTTATGTGCCAGTTACTGGCGCCGAGCTTGTAAATCATGTCAGTAGGCCCTGTAAGGGTCCCTAGGGGGCCCTGGTTCTCGCAACGTGTTATATCTGAATAAATAAACGCTTTCTTGGTGGTATAGTTCTAGTGTCGTCTGTACATTGTAAACAATGATAAAGGCTTTTCTATCCGTGCGTGCTCTATCTACTTTAGCCTAGCCATACCTATACCTAGGGCGTAACAAAAAGGGTAAAACAAGACTAAAGGAGGTCAAGGTACTCATGAAACTGAACAACTTTCCCCATAAATAATGGACAAAATTTGAAAAATATTGGACCTACCATACAAAATTGTCGATCAGCTGATTGACTTAATTTGATTTAGGTATTATGGGAGGTTCAAATTCATTTTATAAGTGGAAAATTGTTTAGTTTCATGAGTACCTTGACCTCCATTCGTCTTGATATAGTTTTTTGTTATTCCCGGTATAACTCAGATGCAGCTTACTGATACTTTTTGTACACGAAACCGTGATAGCGATTAATTTATACGCAGTTCTTTTATTAAAACTCATCCAGATAGATTTTCCTCCGTATCTTCTCTATATATTGTCATATTTATATGACAGAAATACATAAATCATTTGAGTATCTACATAGGTAACTGCTACGTTTAACGTTGCTCATAAAATTTTTTGTTCCTAACATAATAAATTACCTTAGTAGCTTCATCTAAAGGAGCTCAAGTAGGTAAGGAACAATTTACCGCTGTCTAAAAGAGATTGCTAATGTTAGCATAAGTAGCTTTTTAAGTAGGTATGAGATAAGATAAGCTAGTCTACTTCCCAAGTTATACTATGGTATTCGTTTTCACAGTTTGCGGCTACAAGAACGTTAGAATGATTCTGAGTTAATATTAATCCAAGAAATGTGACCTTTGTGGCATCTTTAGTTACCTTGAGTTCCTCTGAGATTCCAGTTACTTCCACTTAAAGTCAGTAAGTGTCAAAATCGTTGCTATTATTGAGTGAGCCATATGTAAATCAGCCCCCTGCGTCGTTTTCTTAATTTGTGGCTTCAGCAAGATGGCATATGTCATGCTATGGTGAATGAAACTTTCGACAAGACTCGTCACAGTCGAGCGCCTGATGTTATTATACGAGCAAACCTCCCGCGGAGTTTGCTGTTTGTTATTCACCAGGCGTATTTGTTCGTATTTGTTAAGCTCTTGTTGATGTTATCTGTGTTCTTTCTCTAGTTCTCTTTTATTATACCTAGTATGGGGCTAAATATGCGCTTGATGTATATTTTCTGCAGACTAATTTTTGAAAAATTGTTTAGGACGAACAATTGCATTGCTTAAGAAAAGTCACGAAAGTATTACATACTAGGTCTTAAAATGGTATACAGGGTGTTAATTTAAATGCGTGCCTTTAGGGTTTAGTTTCGATAAAGAATACTGTGAAAATGTTTTAAAAAATCCTGGATAAAATATTTTTTTTTTATTCAAAAGTCTATCTTAGCCAAATTAAAAAATCCTGGATAAAATATTTTTTTTTTATTCAAAAGTCTATCTTAGCCAAATTAACACCCTGTAGGTATAAGTTATATCAGCATGATTCCAGGCCAGCGATTATCTGAAACCATGCAACTTGTTAATTACTTCATTATTATGCTCAATTATTACCTTAGTTTGCGCTTCAGTAACTTTCGTAGCTTGAAGCCAACTTGTAAAGATCTTGGTGAATAGGTACAAAACTAATTTTACCCATGTTATGTTAGCTTAGATAGGTATTAACACCTACTATAAGGTCGTATTAAATTCACTGCATATATTTTAGGGGCAGATCAAATACAATATAAGCATGTACTAGGCAAATTTTTAAAGAAATCTACACGCTAGTTTTCGAGAAAATTGCATTTAACTAAAAAAAAAACAAAACGAAAAAATGTTCAGCCTGTTTGTCCTAGAAACACACACTTCGATGAATTTAAATTACGCGCCAAAAAAAGGTGCTGTGATTGGTGGGTTGTTAGTGTGCGTGCCGTGTAAGTGAATCCTGTTTACGTGGCGGAACGTCAGTCGGGTCAGTCAAAGGATGTTCACATAATTAATTAAAAAGTTTGATTGAAAATTATAAAAAAATCTAGCATGTAGATTTTTTTACAAATGCTTTAGATGTGTTTCTTATACATATTTACGCATGCCCTTAAAATATTTGCAGTGAATTTAATAGGACCTTATACAAGCTGTCGGAACATAAGTAGATAAGTACACGGAAACTAGCCACATTATCCACAGAAAATGTAAGAGAAAATGCTAATAGCGTCTAACAAAAATAGGATTTCGTCAGACATACACATTACTGGGCGCAAATCCTTAGTGACAGACAAAAAGGGCCTGGATCCCTATCACATTGGATATTCAACGAGCTGATCCTGATCTCGAATAATTTCGTCCTTTCTGACATCGGTGGCAGTTTTCTTTGAATGATATTAGTGTAGTTTTATGCCTTTTCTATTTTCTGCGATCCAAATCCAAACATCATTTAGTTGAGTTTCAATTCTAATGTGACTCGAAGGTAATTTATGGGGTATTTAAGGATGATTTATATTCGACATCAAACATATTCCACGCGTATGAACATATCTAGACTAAACTGGTCAATGAATGATTCTAGCTGGAAAATCTGGACGATCAAATTTTAGGACGGATAACCAATACTTTGTGCTTTCCCCAAGGCGGCGGTATTTTAGTATGTTCTCTCGTACATTTTGCAATCCGGATTTTCCAGCAAAACACATTCATTGACCACTGTAATTACAATTTAAAATTCAATGCAATATTCAGGTAACCCTTTACAAATTTTCATTCCAGAATCAAACAGGTTGCAAAGCTTTCCCCGTATCGGCACTAAGCAACAATTTAGTCTGTAATTCAGTCAGAAGCGCCCGTTTCTAAAGGAGTATTATCTCATTCTAGCCACTAAAGAGAGTATACAGAGGTTTCACTCGACCCTATTTAGGATTTTCGCGACAGTCAATTGTTATATAGCCAGTGTTGCTACTGTCAAAAATCTCAAAATAGAAGAATATAAAACCGGCAAAATCTGAAACAAGAACGTCATATGATCCTGAGCCAAAATATGACGTTCGTGGCAACCATCTTCTTTGTTATTTGAGAAGTTCTCCTGAGATTACACAGTAAGCGTCAAAATCGTCGGTAGCACTGAGCACGCACTGAGTGAGCCATCTGTTACGCGTCGTTTCCCTAATATGTGTTCTACCCCTGAATTCCCTGCGCCGTGCGATCGCGGCCGCGGCCGAGCTGCATATTTTAAATGAACTAGTTTCAATGCAGCATACAAACAGCTCTCTTGGTATAATAACACCGGAAATCATGTGTACAGACCTAATTTCTAGTCAGTTAGCTCGGTTTTGCCTGTATAAAAGCTTGTGAAATTCCTAAAAGCCGAACGCACTCGGCAATCTACTCGCCATGGACTATGGTTGATCCGTGACTTAATATGACATGGCATTGGGGCATAAAATAAAAGTATACTAAGTATACTTTAAAATTGAGCTAAATGATGCGACCCACAGCCTCTGAAGCAAGGACTCACAATCTGGTTACTAACGACGACTTTCCGCCGGCTCTTTTGTAGGGAAATCAATTTCGCACGCTTTTCGCCCCTGTTTCGCCCCAACCCAAGTCCTGACGAGATGTCAAATAGAGTTTGACAAGTAATTTGTATAGGTAGAAAACAAGTCACGTCATCGGATTTGTTGTTCCTTTCTATGATTATTTTGACACTTTGTCTATGCTGTATCGAGCAAGCTCTCTTCAGCGACTTCCATCCACTTGCGTACATACCATTTTATTACCTACTAGCTGCCCGTCAGCGGTTTCACCTGCTGCAACCCATCTTTTACCCCTTTAGGGGTTAAAAATCGAAAATCTCTGTAACACGTATTTCCTTTTTTAGCTTTTTGATCTGATCGCAAATTTTTAAACAGATCGCATTTTAAAATATTGATTTTCCATACAACTTATAACCCCTTTTTACCTTTACGGGTTAAAAATCGAAAATCTCTGAAACATGTACTCATTTTTTCAGCTCTTTGATCTAATCGCAAATTTTGTAACAGATCCCATTTAAAAATAATGATTTCATACAAACTTTTTAACCCTTTTAAACCCTTTTTACCTTTAAGGGTTAGAAATCGAAAACCCTGAAACACGTGTTTAATTATTATAGCTCTTTGATCTAATCACAAATTTTGAAACAGATCGCATTTAAAAATAATGATATTCCATACAAACTTTTAACCCCTTTTTACCACTTTGGGGTTAAAATTTGAGGTGAAGAATATTAAAAACCTGCCCCTAACTTACTCTATATAATAAAAAAATCGCATCAAAATCTGTTGAGGGATTTTAAAGATATAAGGAAACATACATACAGACACGGGAAGGGACTTTACTTTATACTATGTATTGATATGTATGTATTCCAGTCGTGGAATTCAGGCCGAGTTGTAATTTCCGCAGATGTACGTCCTGAGGTCCTGAGGTCAGCAAATATGCTGTTCATAGGTTGTCCTTACTAATGTTAGTATAACATGTTTCGTGAACTGACCTACAGATGTTGCTGTTTGTTCGGCGCGTTTTCCTAAAACGCGGTATTAAGATAACTTACTCTAAGCATAAGTAGTCTAAGGATTTGTTTCATACAATATAGAACCTACTTTTTCATCACTACTCGGTAGAATTATTTACTACTAGCTGCCCGTAAACGGTTTCACCCGCTGCAACCTATTATTCCGCAGGAAAAAAGCATTACTCGCCAAGAGATGTCGCTGTTAGTTTTCTGCGAAAACGTTTAAAACGCGAATCGGCTCAGTCACGCCACCTTTGCAAAAATATTGGAATATGTGTGATCCCGTAGGAATAAGACATTTTCCCGTGGTAAAAAGTAGCCTATGTGTTATTCTAGATACTCTTCTATATTTGTGCAAATTTTCATGTCAATCTAATCAGCCGTTTTAGCGTGATGTCGTAACAAACACACGCACAAACATCCGCCTTTATAATATTAGTAGGAAGTAGGATAATCATCTTGTGGGACTGTTCATATGCTGTAAATAATAAGTAGTCTTACCTGTTGGTTGGTGTCGTTCTTCTCGCTGCTATCCGACTCGGAGAGGTCTGACTTCTTGCTGCAGCATCCTGGGCAGCAGCGCCGACACAGGCACCTGGGAACGTCAACGTAGCGATTAGATCATCATCATCTTCGAATAGACACCAAATGGTCCAACAACCCGAGGAAACCTGGTGTCAGAGTTTTGCGACCGCCTACTGCGGTAGCAGGCCGCTGACATGGTTGTGTAACGGCCGCGGTCTAAATGATCAAGATCATAGACAGCAACTGGGACCGACGGCTTAACGTGCCCATCCGAGGCACGGAACCATTTTGCAGCGATTAGATGGCAACTCATTTATTCAAGAAATACTGCTGACGATTCGGGATACACAATCTCTTATCTTAAGGGTTAGAAAGGAAAAGGAGATAATCGCGACTAAAAATGTCCTATATTATAGGACCTATAATTGGATGCTAAATGCGCTTTATCTGTCAAAATAAGGCGACGATGAAAACAATGGCGACTAATTTGACTAGAAATCGCTAGAAAAGAACCTATTGACATATTTAAAAATGACAGGACTTAGACATTAATTCATAACCTATTGTAACTAAATTTGACTGAAAGTGACAGCACTTATTTATGGTAAGTTAAGAGAATATGTGTCCCGAATTGTCAGCATTCCTACGTATAAACTTACTGCTAGACGGTAGGTTTTTCTTAAAATAGAGCTTTCTTACTTGGCCGGTTGTTGGTCAGCCGGTGCCTCATCAATTACAATAGTTATCTGACTAGAACCTAGTCCCAATAGCGGACGGACGACACAAAGATATACACTAATACATAAGAAAATTCTGCTAGCTTCTTCATAGCAATTGCTTACCCAGTCTGACTGAACTAATTCCTACAATCCCTCTTCTTTACTTATAGCTTTACTTTAAAACTTGAGCACTACTAACTGCTCATTTTTCACCCGGCTTTAAACTTTTATATCCTTTTTACGAGCCAGCTAGAATATCTGTTGAGCAAATTTGTCTTCCTTGGTAATAGGTTAAGCCGGTGGTGGTGAGTAGGGATGCTACGATATAATATAAGTTCGATAAATATCGATATATCGACGCCCAAAAATGTCGAAATATCTCAATAATGTAGAAATCAAACGTCAAATCTTACTGTGTGGTGCCGGCTTAGAGTAACATCACCCCATATCTTTTCCGTGGGTATCGTAAGAAGCGAGTAAGGGAATTGAAAGTATTGTAATTTTAGGCGACAGACTGACAACCTGGCGCTATGGTGATACAGTCTTCTAAGGGACTCTCAAACTTTTGACAGACATACAGCGAGTGGCAGTTTTACAGCCTTTTACTCTCTGCCCACCCCGCAAAGAATATAGGCGTGATATATGTATGTATGTATGTATGCAAACCTCAAATCAAAAGGGCCATGAAATCCTCAAAAAAAGTGGGTTGAAACAATGTTACAAGAATGTTACCTATAACCTTTTTGTTACTAGTAATACTAATACTTTTGTGTTAATAACTACAAAAGGCACATTTGCTGGGTTTGCTGTTACGGAACTTTGAGTAATTCTTATTAGACAATATTTTTCAAATAATTTAATTAATTCTTTTAAATAAATCGATCAGAGGCCCGGGTCGATATATCGACATGGACTGAACTTGATATTTATCGATATCGATAGTTGGACAAATGCATCTCTAGGCAAGATTCAATGCGAGCTGGCGCGGCGCCAAGCTGGCCGGCGAGGACCGGACCGGAAGCTAGTTTGCTCGTACTTCCGGTGTGTGTGATGTGTGTACAAGACCTTATTTTTGTTTTTGTTGTGTCTGGCTAGTGCTTGATTGTTATTGCGTTTGTATTTGGTTTGTCTATTATAACTTTCCAAGATTCGGAATGGAATGCTTTATGAGCCAGAATACCTATTGTTTTTCTGATTAATTAAGGCGTGTGTGATAGGTTATATATTATCTATGTTCACCTATTTATTTAACATAAAACATTTTTCTATATTTTTACCTATAAGCTTATATATTTTGTAGCAGCCATGCACTAAAATGTTGGTAAGTTTTTAATTGTTGCTGTTGGCAACACTTCGTTTTCCCATGCATTGTTACCTTTGCATCGTTAAAATTAAAATACGTTATATTTATTTCCAAACAACCCAGTTTCATTATTTAACAATCTAAATCATTACTTAACCATAAATCAGCTTCAAAAACTAGTACATACCTATACCTACATAAGTAGAACCCTGTAAAACTACTGTTTTGGTCTATGTACAAAGCTGACTTCCGCCATCCCCGCAGAGTCAATTTTCTCAAAGGAAAAACAGTTTTACTGGTTTTGCAGATGCTGTCATGTCGTCAACATACTGCGTCTTGTTATTGAAAGTAAAATAGATTTCTATTTTCCCGAATATACGATAGACTTCAATATCGTGCTTCAAAATGTATTCTTCTCTCTCTTCGTGTAGGACATCAAGTCGTCCAACGACCCAAACAACTTTGGAAGAAAGTATACTTACAAAAATATGGCCGTTATTCGCTTCTTCTTCCTATAAGTAATATTCTGTAGTTAATTTACTGTAGGTACCTACTCTGCATGTTACTCAAATATCTACTAAGAACTAAGACATGACTCTGAATAGAATTACGCAAGGAATTTATTACAAGGTACGGGTGTGTCCCACTAAATACAATTATACGGAGCCTTATTGTACCTGACGGGACCTTACAGGGCACGTGGGACACAATTAATCGGAACACCGGAAAATCGGGTAACAGAGCGTGTCCGTTCGTTAGACTTCGATTACTAAAGGAATGTTAGTGTTCGTGCTATTGTATTATGATCTAAATACAAGGCTCGGTGATATTGTGAACTAAAAGTGTTGTATGTTGTACCCAGTTGATCAAGTTCAAAGATTGTGATTGTAAATATGTATTGAAAATATATTTAGTTTATTTTACTTTTTATTATTATATTAGCCTATAAGACAAACATACTACTTTGTGAGTAACAAACTAACTTATATCATGTATTTACAGTCTGACGAAATGTTTATTAGAACGCTAATGAGAGCATAATATTTTGATATCATTCATGTGAATTTATTCAACAGTACATTTTAAATTACAATATTATTAATTCCTGATTTCTATAAACTAAACGAAAACCTTGCGTATAAACTTAAAGTATACGCGTAACGTATACTCTTTTACGTAACGTAAAGTATATACGTATTAAATACGCAACGCATTTTTTTTTACAAATACATCGTGGAATCATGTCACGACAGTTCAATGAATAAAATGAATGACCACAAAAAACCACATGAAACCACAACACTAGCCTGATGCTTGCAACATTTTAAAAACAAGAGGCCGTTCTTAGCTGTCAGTTTAGTCTATCTGGATAAAAATCCTACTATAATGTAACACACAAAGAATAGTAGGCGAGGAACACACGCAACGTCGGTTTGTGCGTCGTTCATTCGATTATCCACCCAACCTGCATATGAATACGGTTTGTGTCAAACGGCATCGCACAACGCTGCGTTGTCTGTCAAATCGTTTGACATAAACCGTATTCGTATAAAAATAAGGTGGAAAATCGAACAAACGACGCACAAACCCACGTTGCGTGTGTTCCGCCTAAACCACACCGTTTTAAATCGGCTAGTAGCGAGTGTCAACAGTGTTTGATGCGGGCAGACGGCAAAATATCGACTCGCAATTGCAAATATTTTTGTATTTTAAGTAGTGTATCTAAGTATTTTTAACCCAGGTACCGAATTTCTAAAACTCAGTCAAAAAAGTAGCAACCCAAGGGTGTAGGTACAAATGATCGGAAAAAAAGGCGAGATGTCTTTCTTTAAATTCTCTATTTCGTAGCAAAAGACCGTTAGTTTGACTCCAATTTTTTGATTGATATATAATTGTATACTGATCTACTTTCGGCTATGTTCTAAGCTTTATAGTTGTCCCTCAGTTTGTGGAAGTTTAATATTATAAAGAGCAAGCCCATTCCAGCTTCAGCTCGATAGCTCGTTGGCTTTTCCTTAAACATTCATTTTGTGAAGGCTTTTGTAACGTAGCTCCCCAAATACCTATTTCGACATTCCACAAGGAAGGGAGTTGGTGTAAAACTGTTCCGCTCCATTTACTCCTTTACCGAACAGAGGACAAAACTACCGAACCAGATAGCAACATTGTAACACGTGTAATCGGTTTAGCCACGAAACATCTTAGTGTTAGAGCCTGTGCCACGAAAGAAATCCCACAAACAGTTCCCTCAACCATAAAGTGTGTGTAGTCGCGTAGAAAAGTTCATCTTACTCAAAAACGAATTTAAGTAAGTAGTATACCTACGGCCGACTATGACCTCCTCAAGACTATATTTTACTTAACATAAAACTTTTATCTCTGTGTCGCGGACCCTAGCCCTGAGCACGGAATGGAAACCCGTAACGTTTGAAGTTTATCGCAACCACTGAACGACACTATTGTAGCAAGTTTGTGCGTTTCTTTCCGCAGTTACTTCGGTCCCTTGCTGGGCGCCAAATACAATTTGTGCTTTTGTATTGTAAACAAAAATAAAAATCTCGTAGACAGAAAAGGTATATGAAAGGGTATATTGGCGGTTACAAAGCATCCTTTTCTCAATATCAGTGGCAGAACGAGCCATAAAATAGGAAATGTTTTTGAAGCTGACATTTCCAATAAATACACTTGAGTCTATATAGGTCTGAGTCTTATTCGATAGCTCTCACTCGCCTTGATATTAGGCGAGGAACACACGCAACGTCGGTTTGTGCGTCGTTCATTCAATTACGCATATGAATACGGTTTGTGTCAAACGGCATCGCACAACGCTGCGTTGTCTGTCAAATCGTTTGACATGAACCGTATTCGTATAAAAATAAGGTAGAAAATCGAACAAACGACGCACAAAACGACGTTGCGTGTGTTCCTCGCCTTAAGCTCCCTGTTTCCTTGTGATAATGTATCACTTTCCAATACCGTATCAAAATTGCTTTTCCCATATATTATATTAAATGTCTCCTTAGATAATGTAATTTAAGGTCGTTCGTATATTTGAGTAAGATTTGTGTTTAATGTGGAAAATTAAATTAGAATTTGGAAGTCAAATAGGACTGTGTACTGATATAAGCTTGTTGATAGAATACTACATACATACATATATCACGCCTATGTACCTTGCGGGGAAGGCAGAACGTAAAAAGTTGTAAAATACGCATCAAATCCCTTAGTCGCTTGTTACGACGATATGGGGTGATGCTATTTCAGCCGGCATGACACAGCAAATAGAATACTATTTGAATTCAAATGTGAAATCAGTGTATTTATAGTACATTTTTATGAATGGAATTGAAACCAATAAGTAGCCAGTCGCTTGTCTTTTTATTCAAGTCTTACCTATCACATTTAAGTCGACTTTTATTTATGCGAATATCTAGCTAGCGACATTTTGGCGCTCTATTTTTAGTTGCATACTGAGAATGAACATTATCTTAGTTGAAAAAAAGTTGATACGGGTGTTGTCGTGGAAAGGCTCACACCATGTTACCAAAAAAGGGGCAGCGCCCAATTACGCAGTACCTAATGATGATCATGATCATCTCTTCGACGGATTTTGGCCATTTGGGCTAGCACTTTTACACATAATTAAGTCGCCGCTGATGCGCCTGTAGGTAGCTATTGTAGCCGATTATGGCAGTAAACTCCTGTGGACAGTGTGGGTATGCGAGTGTGCCTTTGATGTAATGGTATTTAATAGGAACAGCACTTCCAACAGTGGCAGCAACGTCATGAAGTACGCCAGCAGCAGCGTCTGCATGTCCATGACCCCTGAGAGCTGCGCCGGCTCATGCTGAGACCCACCTGATCAGGAAGAAGGCGCACAGCACGCCCAGCAGCGGTAGCAGCGTCCCGAAGCACGCCAGCAGCAGCGTCTGCATGTCCGTGAGCCCTGAGAGCTGCGCCACTCAAGCTGAGACCCACCTGATCAGGAAGAAGGCGCACAGCACGCCCAGCAGCGGCAGCAGCGTCCCGAAGCAAGCCAGCAGCAGCGTCTGCATGTCCTGAACCCAGAACACGGCTCCAGCTCATGCTGAGACCCACCTGATCAGGAAGAAAGCGCACAGCACGCCCAGCAGCGGCAGCAGCGTCCCGAAGCACGCCAGCAGCAGCGTCTGCATGTCCGTGAAACCTGAGAGCTGCACCAGCTCATGCTGAGACCCACCTGATCAAGAAGAAGGCGCACAGCACGCCCAGCAGCGGCAGCAGCGTCCCGAAGCACGCCAGCAGCAGCGTCTGCATGTCCGTGAAACCTGAGAACACAGAAAGAACTGCGACAGGTCATGGCTAGTTGCACCAGGGGTTACGGAAGCGGTCAAAGCAGAACTTAGACGCTATCTTTTGATTGAAGTCGTCTTTTATGCCATGATCGAAACATAAGCTCCATAACAGCGACAACATTCCACTGCTGGACATGGGCCTCCTAACGGGGGGTATTGCCATACTCACCACGCTTGGTAAGCGGATTGGCGAGCGCAGTGCAAGATGTTGCATTTAAAGGGAACCCTGCTGCCCATTTTCTGGATAATTATCCCTTAGTCGCTTTTTGCAAGACCCACGAGTAGAATTGGGTTGATGCTATTCTAAGCCAGCACCACACGGCAAACATCATACACACATTTATTATTAGAGGCCAACATACACTCTTGAAATTACTTACTAGGTTTAAATAGCGGGTACAATCATAACGGAGAAAGGATTCTTCTACCAAAGATTAGAACTACATAATCATCCAAATAAACGTAAGATTTGTTTTATATTTGTTATATATTGTCGTGTCGATATATTTTCAAGTTTTGAGTAAATTGGTCTTGTTGCAGAGATTCAGTATCAAAATTGTGCAAATAACAATGTGCCACTGTTGTTTGTAACAATGTTATTTAAACTGCGAGTTTTATTTAATGTTCTTTTTGTCTCTATACTATACTATTTTTATTACCTATACCAAAAGTGAATTTAAAACTGTTTTTTTTATTTAGACTTTGTCAGACTCAATAAGCACACAAACCAAGCGTATCTAAATCCGATCAAGTAATGTAGAAGAAAAACAACCACAAAGAAAATGGGCTGAATCAAAAGAGACAAATCTAACTTCATGCCTAAACGGATCCTGGAAAATCATATAAAGCTTTTAGAGTGAGCGCTCGCTTTGTCGTTCGAGCTCTTCATCAATTTAGCGAGTGAATGAGTAGCGATTGCGAGTGAGTGAATGAATGAGTTAGTGACGAAGTATTACTGCGATATCTCGATTCCGCAAAAGCGATTTCTCACTTTCGAATTTCGAATGACAAATCGGCAATAGTGATTTACCGTTTAGGAATTCTATACTCTATGCTAGTCCACATATTAGGTGGGAAAAAGGTGTCAAAAATTTGAAATACCTAGGTGACCGCAACATTTTATTTATGTTAATAAACAAAGTAATTACTAGTGCAAAAGCGGTAATTAAATGTTAGATTCGAATACGAGTACCAGACGTAAATTGAATTACCCTGACAGCTGACACACGTAGTTAACATAACACGATAGTTTAGTCATTGTTTTCGTGCAAAAACTATCTAATTCAGTACCTTAGTAATGAACGACAAAAGTACTTTGCGTTATTGCCAAGTTTGTTGTTCAAAGGCACGCAGACTTCGCGGCGCCGACACTTTTTTTCATTTTCACTAAAAATGGAGTTTTATTATGGAAGTTTACATCCCATAACAAGTTTTTCATTGAAGTAATGTTCTGGCAACGAACGAGGTAATATTTTCTATTTTCCAAGGTCTTACAAGGATTCACAAGGCCCCACGTTGGGCGCCATAACATGTCTTAAATAATTTATTTCAGTTGATTGAGTTATTACTATTTATTACTATTATTATTTTATTTTATAAGCAGTTAAAATACTTTTATGTCGTAACATTGCCTAAAATCGATTTCACAGTTGGTAAATACGTTCCCAGAGAGAGTATCAACACTCTAAGATCAACAGCTATTTACCGATGACAAAAGAATTATTACTACATTCGTTTTTGTATCAAGCCAAACATTTGTCTATTGCTTACTTGCTCAGATGTCTAGAGACCATGATCAAATATTTTGGAAGTCAAAGGCGAAAAACACAAGCAACGTCCGGTGGCGCGTTATTTCTGCGCAGCGCTATCCGTTGCGTTTGAAAAATACGATTTTCCATCTCATTTTCATACTAATACGGTTTATGTGAAACGGTTTGACTTGACAGACGTATCCGTCAGCGCAAAAATATCGCACAACGCTGCGTTGACGCAAGCATATGTCAAACAATTTTACACAAACGATATTTATATGAGAATGAGTTCGACCACAGAATACATAATTCGACATTCGTATTGTTCCAACGCATGCGTTACGCAGCGCAAAAATAACGTCGGAACGGACGTTACGTGTGTTAAGCCCCGAAATGTTACATGAATAAAAATGGTCCCTTGTTATGAACGTGAGGTGAGATGAAAGGGTAGTGACCTCATCCATTAGTAAAGCTATACCTTATCAAACGCCACCAGGTTACTGAGCAAAAGATGGATGGTGTAAGAAGTAAGTATCTGCGGTTAATGGTAAGTACTATCATTTACTCAGTATTTAAAAATTTGATTACGGAACTACCTATCTTCGTTTTATTCAGACGCTCAATACAAAAAAAAAATATATAATGACAGCACCGTAGAAAATCTTTGATGACCTATTCAATCGATAGGTATTGTTCAAATCTAAGCGTTTCAAAGATCGTTATTAATTCCACGTATCCAGTGGACACCATTCAGATTTTAATACGGGTTGAACCGCAGCATTTTCAAAAACTAAAGCGAAGTTACAATTCAGGGTTTTGAAAACTATACCGCTGCCGCTTTTGACTTCGCAGCATATCGATCCACAGTTGAAGAGGCTTTCTCTGCTCTGAGTACCAATGTCTCGCGTCAAACCAACCTTAACTCCTGTAACTGTAACCAGGCAACGGTCTTGTGCCGTACCTACCTAGTAGCTACGAGAAAGAGTCGAGAACTCAAGACTACAGTTGAGACGGTAACTCGCTGCATTCGCTGCCGTATAACAGTTATATGGCGCTCCCTTTGCCACTTGGTAGTAAGCTGAACCGTAACTATTCCTTAGCCTGAAGATACGATCTCGAAAATACAGAATCCAGAAGTTACTTTCTAGAGATACACCTATGTTGTATAAGAATGACAATTTGTTCCTAAATGTTTTTAAAATCCGCGATATTTGCAACATAGCCGTCTTATTGACCCACTATACAGGGAGTAACAGAAAGATTACTCCCGGTATAGTCCAGTCGCGGAATTGTTTATGAAATATGACAACGTTTGCAAATATCTCGGTTATCAAAAACATAAATTGTCATTCTCATTCAATATATCTTCTACAAATACATACATAGTATAGGTATCTTTTACAAATAACTTCTAGATTCTGTATTTTCACAGTCGTATCTTCGGCTTAAGAATATTCACGCTATACGAGATGTTATACAAAGTATATACAGGTGATTTCCGACTTCCGACCCGAAACATTCATACACGCCACGTGAATGAGGGAGCTCATTAATCGCAAGGATCCAGGGTGGGGTGCAAATTGCACCTCGTGATCGGGTGCAATACAAATGAGCGTTAATTTCGGGAGGAAACAACAAATGGCTAAGGAAATGAGGCTTTGCCGGGAACGGGGCCAAAACATTCGGTTGCGGAATTTCAAATGTTGGGAAATTTTCAAGTCTGTTAGCTTTGATGCTTGAAAGGATTCTTTTAGGGTTTTACAGCCCGAGAAGGATCTTTTACTGGGCTCAATTCACATGAACACCTATTCTAAACGTATTTATACCTTGGTACCAAAAAACACCAAGTTTAGACTATGCATTGGCTAAATTGATGAAAGAGCTCGAATATTCATATTGTTTTTGTAATCTCGTAGGTACTATCGATATATCGAAAAGGTGTCGATTTCATGACAAACCAGATTATCAAATTGGATACAATAATCGGTTTATCACACAAAATAAACTTTTATTTTTTGACAAAACGAATTCGTTTGCAAACATTTAAAATCGAGAACTTAATTTGGGACCACTTGCTCGTCTATGTTATGAAAACAGAAACCAAAATATTGTGATATGTTATGGTTTTATACAGACAGAATATGAAATGCCGATGCTGAAACCAAAATTAGAGGCTTTAAAAGGGTCGCGACCTGGATTACCAGCCGGCAGGGCAGCGCAGCCACCTCGAGATTACCAATTTACATATTATATGGAGTGGCTTGGAATATGGCATAATGCACGATACACGGCTGACAAACTGGGATGTTACAATGACATTTTCAACTTCATCATTTGGAAATAAAATATTTTTGAGGATGAGTAGGTGTCTCACGCTAACTCATGAACAATTCTGTTTTTAAGGTGCCGATTTTCTTGTGATTATAAAGTGAAAATAAGAAATAGAAAAAATGTCATACATCGACCGGGAATCGAACCCGGG
This sequence comes from Phthorimaea operculella, assembly GCA_024500475.1. Taxonomy (NCBI): domain Eukaryota; kingdom Metazoa; phylum Arthropoda; class Insecta; order Lepidoptera; family Gelechiidae; genus Phthorimaea; species Phthorimaea operculella. Next base: position 54,864 of record JANFCV010000458.1, read on the forward strand.
CCGCATGGGTAAGCCCCACCCCGCTCTGCTACTGAGCTATCGATGCACCGGTTGATGAATGCCAAATTTTCTATCTCTTGATGCTCGTCTCCAAGCGACGTTTCTTGTGATTGATACCGACAAGCCGGACAAAACTATGTTGTACGTTCAGTAAGTGTTGCTGCATCTAGAAAAGTAACAATTTATGCTGTAATATGAGACAGCCTGGAAAAACGAAACCTTAAATTTTGGATTGTTCATGAGTGAGCGGGAGAGACTGTATAATATTTTGTACATTTCATAGTTTTATTTTTCAACTTAAAGTAGATACTCACTTGTGTCCGGCGCTAAGTCGTTATCCACTTCGTTAGCTGTGATGTTCAGCAGATTGTAAGCACTCTTATTCTCCCCCTTCCCCCCGCCAGGCCTCAGCACCTCCACCAGCTCCACGTAGTCCACCTTCCGCAAGATGTCGCTACTGTTCTTATCCCCTCGATCTAAAGCATTATCATTCCTACCACTAGCACTCTTATTTGTAAGCTCGCTCTCGTTGATCTTCGCCGCGATCAGAAACTCGAACCGCGGCGGTTCCACAAACGAATCAGATCTTCCTCTAAATAATATATCTGTTAACGTCTCCTCCCTATCCGTCTCAGAATCTATAAGCTCTTCAAGAAATGGACTTGATATGTTCATCTGCTTCTCGAAAGAATCCGCGTCTTTTCTCGAAACTTTCAGCATCGATTGGTCTTTATTTATCTTTTTAGACAGTTCTCGATCTCTGTCTTGTTCTGCTGTGATTATTTCATCTAGGTGCACGTTCTGTTTGTGAGACTCGTGGTCCTCTGGTTTGATTTGTGCGGCTATTACTTTTTTTGACAGATCGTCGTCCCGATCCTGCTCAGCCGTCATCATCGCGTCCATATTATTGTTCGCTTTCCTACTCACCTCTTCTTCATTATATTTTACAATTAACGTATCTGTATTAGCCTCTACTGGTAAATAAGTGTCGTTACTATTATAATTATATACTATGTCGGTGTTGTTGTCAGAATAAGGCCGCGCGTGCACTATGTCGGCTGTGAGGAGCGCGCTCAGAAGGAAAAACATCAGTTTTAACTTCACATTCGTCATTTTGTGGAGTTTTTATCAAGTTTTCATTGTAAATTGGCTTTCAGTGTTCTAGTGAGATTGCGCCTCCATTTTCCCTTTGACCTGAAACAAAAGAGAAACTGTTAACGACAGAAGTTTTCAAAAGCAGCATGATTAATGAAGTCAGCGAAAAGATTCTGTCTTTTTCTCGTCGGAAGTAATTTTATGTTTCTCATTAGGGAATTCCCTTTGTGTTGGAAAATTGTGTTAACGACGTAGACGTACTCAATTCTTGATTTTTTATGAAGTTTAAATTAATTTTAGGAGAATAAAACTATGTACGTACCTACCTACTTACTGGCTAATTGTATTAAGTATGTTACCCGCTATGAGAAAATTAGATATACCTATGTAGGTACCTATACTTGAGTTACCTACCAAGAATTGAAAACAAAAGAATTGGAATAAAAGAAAGACGTCAATTTATTGTGTCACTCTTGAAGCAAGTCATACTAAACAATATATAAATATGACGTGACAATAAATATGCAAAATATTATGAAAGAAATATTCCTGGCTTGGACATTGACAAACGACTACGTTGTCCTCAAAGCTTCTAAACGAGAGTCATATTTCCAAAGAAAGATAACGGATTTATCGCTAGCCTTCTGCTTTTTATTACGAACTTTAGGGCTAATATTATATTAATGTACTAGAAGACGTGGTGGAGAATTTTGAACTTTTCCAAAATATTGAATACCTAACACGGAAAGTATTTAAAAATTAGGTATTCATTTTATCACGGATTTTCATCGGTTTGACTACATTCAATCTGTAAAGAATGTATTAGTCGCTAGGAATAAGTTGCAAAACGATCCCGGTAGATGGAGCCCTTCCACGCGTGAGCGTTAGTGGCCAAGATATACTTGCTTTATTCGCAGGCTAGGACTGAGCCTGAATCTATTCGATTTTTGACGTTGGGCCCCAAGTCTGCTATTTTTGCCTTTGTAAAGCCAGCGATAGTCAACCATGTTATTCCATTGACACTGTGATTTTTCTAAACTAAAAACTATAAGTAGAATACAAAACTACCAAAACCATCCAACTGACATGCCATGCCATTAAACGATTTTCATTGAGCAGACTTCAGCCCCTGTGTTTCGACGAGGCTTCGGCCTTCGATATTTTGATGCAAGTCTGCAAGCCAGACAGGCCATAACAGATAGCAGATACTCCGTTAGTGGTCGAGTGGCACTTGGCAATGGCAAGCGTACTTCAACGGACGTGGTTATTTCGCTCTAACGCAGTATGGGAAACAGAGATGAACTCAAGGGCTTTTGCATAGTGATTGCCTACAACTAGGAAACCCAACCAAACATTTTAAACACATTGCAGGATATAAGAATAAAATTCCGTGCATAAAAATTACATATTCGTAGCAAAAAATAATAAAAACTAACATAGAAACAGAGTCAACACGATTTTGTGTTCAACAAAACGTGTTGCGCCGACCCCATGTAATTGGGATAAGGGCAGGAAGATGATGAGGATAGAAACAGAGTTTTGTGTCATCTCTTCTGCAACAGTCATTTACTATTCGAGGATCAGCCTACAATATGTACTCTTAATAACTGTATTAAAACCAATATAATTATGTTAATTAATTTTGTACAGCCTTAATAATATTTTCACTGATTTTGATCTTTTCTGTACAGGCACTGCATCACTCAAGCGTCAACTTACTGAGAAACATTTCTCAAATGTATAGAATAAGTAATAACCTACTCTTATTTCCACGTTCAATCCACAATTTCCCCATTTTTCTAATGTATTTTCATTTTTACGTATTTACGTTTAGTATTAAGCTGATTTTTTTTATATAAAGGCGGAGACTTATTATTAGCATATGTTTATTCAAAATTGCTATCATGTATTTATATTTGGCTGTTAGTCTTCCTAAGAATTATAAAATAAATAAAATAAAATAAATTAGGTGCTGCTAATAGATCTATGACCCCACCTTTGTTTTTCCATCCCAGTCAATTCTCTAGGTACGTCTCCGCCAGAAATAATGAGTCAGTTGTTGTGTATCGACCGACACAGTTGCAAGATTAGCAGAATTAGCAGTTTGGTAATTAGTCATTACGCGCTTGGTTGCTGTGACACGTGGAATGGAATATTCAGTCCGATAAATCGTGCAAGAATTAACGGATATAACATTCATGGATGTGGTGCAGTCTCAGATAGCAGTAAATAGTGTAGATATTTTAAACAAGACGTCTTTTTTGTCTACTTAAAGACTAAGCCGTGTTAGTAGCCCAGTTGATAGACGCTGTACAGATGCCAAAAGTTGCAGGTTCAAATCCTGCTTGCGGTTGTAAATTTTGCAAGTGTTTCTGACACCTGACTACTTGAGCAATGGCTCACACAGAAGTATTAGACCTCAATGTGGATAACCGTGCAAATTGACAACGTAGGACAATCAAAAATTCCGCGACTGACTGTGCGTAAGTGAGATCTGACGCTAAAGTAAAAAATACAACGAGACGGCCGATTTGAAAGGCCAACAACGCTGTTTTGCCGTCCAATGTAGCAACGTAGAAGGTTCCAGGTTCGATTCTCAGTGCGTAACTCCCGAAGCTGATACTTAGCACTATTTAAAGTTCCCAATCTGGTTTAGGACATTGATTATCAGAAAAGAAAGAGTGCCCTCCAAAGCACGAAACCAGCTTAGGAGGGCACGTTAATTTGTCGGACCCAGTTGCTCTCTATGATTACTTAGAAGGTAGGTACTTGTTACACAACCATGTCAGAGGCCTGCTTGTAGTAGGCGGTTGTATAAGTCTAACACCAGGATTCATCATGTAGTTGGACACGAGGAGAGAAAGGGAATAAAAATACAAGTAGGACATTTCTACTAGCCTCACAAAATCCCGAAACGCGTGACGTAAAGGATAGGAAATATTTTGTTCATGGCTAGTGCTACTATCGTTAAAAGTAAGTACTAGCTACACAAAACCCTCTTCAAATAAGTGTACAAGAAAATACACGGAGAGAAACAAACCTTAGAAAAACGCGAGAAAGGTGAATTGTGGCATCGTTCCGTTGAGCGGCAATTTAGCCGCCTCATCAGGGAAAAACACCGAAATTGATAACACGCTATCATGTTTCTCTTTAACAAGAAAATATACCTTCATACCTACGAGTTATGATGACAAAGAAGAACTATGTTGGTCTGAGCTTAGCGTCAAACAAAACACATTGATCTCAAAATACTTTTGCGTAGTTATCGTTCAGTCGCGTCAAATAAATCTCATTTGAGAAAGATTGAATATGATCTCAAAGTAAAGATATTTCTCGAAAGTTGTGATATCCTTCAGAATCTAATATACATGCGCACGAAGCTACAAACCTGCCTATAAGGCGAGGAACACACGCAACGTCGGTTTGTGCGTCGTTTGTTCGATTTTTTACTACCTTATTTTTATACGAATACGGTTTATGTCAAACGGTGACAGACAACGCAGCGTTGTGCGATGCCGTATGACACAAACCGTATTCATATGCAGGTAGGGTGGAGAATCGAATGAACGACGCACAAACCGACGTTGCGTGTGTTCCTCGCCTAAGGACGTAAAAAGGATTGTTTAAATTGTTTGAATATTATGTCAAATATTTTCCACGCATGTTAGTTGTAATATCCCATAAAATTTAAAATACCGCGACAGAAGTATACGAATGTAGACCCTACCTACCTGTCAACCTGTGTAGGTAGACCCTGCTGCTGAAAGCTGAATAAAAAACCTCCACCGTCTATACCCTAGACGAATAAGCTGGTTTCCACACGCCGCCGGCATGATTTTCTAGTGCCTTGCCGGATCCGGATATTTCATAAAGGGCGTTTGTGCACTACAAGGAATTTTACTGTCCGGCATTCCGATTTTTACGGTCCGGTGTGGTATGAAAAAACCAATCCCACCAAAAACATTTACACCGGCCATCGCACTAGACCATCGTATCTCACAAGCAAATAGTGTGCGATTGCCAAGTCATTCTAGTTATTGTAAATATAAAAGTTTTTAAATTTCGATATAGTTACTGTAAGATGATGTCTGTTACCTAATTACGCAATAGCTTAAGGGTCAGTTCCCACAGAAGGCGACGAGACGAGACGCGACGCGACGATGCAATGTCATTTTCAAGCGGCATCAAGATGCAACGCGCGGCGCCGCTCGATGCATCTTGAAGCCGCTTCAAACCCAGACGAGACGAGACGCGACGCGACGCGACGATGCAAAGTCAGTTCAACTGACGTCACTTTCGGCCGCCTGTCAGTCAGATTCCACGCTCAGTGTTGCCGCGATGGGAAAAAATCCTACAACTTTTGGAAACTCGATACGAAAAAAGCAAAGTAACTTGATTCTACTTGGTACCTGAAAGGTAGGTAGTTGTTATTGATCTAAAAAGACCAATCATTCGCAGTAGTTCAATTGAGTATAGTTTCATGGAACTACTGCAAAGTTTTTTCGCACTAGTTTCATTGGGCCAGGTCAGACAATGGAACTATCGCAAATCTTAGTTTACGATCATTCGCAGTAGTTCCGTTGAGTAGTTGTCAGTGATCCACCTTCTCACGAAATAGTGTATGCTAGACTATCAGATTGTTTGAGAAGATAGTAGGTTCAGATGACAGCTCTCGAAAATAAGATCCGTTTATCTCGGAAACCATAAATCTTGGACTATCAATTTCTTTAAGGTAATGGTAAGCCTTGACGAATTTTATCAAACGACAGCTGTCAAACTAAAATCACATTTATCTCGGCAATCATTCATGCCAGTCTATCAGTTCGTTTGGGAAAGTTGTAGGCCTTGAAGAGACCTTTATTTTATGTGACAGCTGTCAACCTAAAAACTAGTTTATCTCAGCAATCGTTCATGCTAGACTATCAGTTTGTTCACTTAAAATGTAGATCTCGTCCCAGACCTACAACTTTTCTGAAAAAAATAGTAGTGTAGTTAGTTAATATGACACGATAAACGAGTTTGAAGTTTGACAGTTGTCACTTAAAATGTAGATCTCGTCCAGACCTACAACTTTTCTGAAGAAACTAGTAGTGTAGCATGCACAGTAAACGAGATAAACGGGTTTGAAGTTTGACAGCTGTCACTTAAAATGTAGATCTCGTCCAGACCTACAACTTTTCTGAAGAAACTAGTAGTGTAGCATGCACAGTTAACGAGATAAACGAGTTTGAAGTTTGACAGCTGTCACTTAAAATGTAGACCTCGTCCAGACCTACAACTTTTCCAAAGAAACTAGTAGTGTAGCATGCACAGTTAACGAGATAAACGAGTTTGAATTTTGACAGCTGTCACTTAAAATGTAGATCTCGTCCAGACCTACAACTTTTCCAAAGAAACTAGTAGTGTAGCATGCACAGTTAACGAGATAAACGAGTTTGAAGTTTGACAGCTGTCACTTAAAATGTAGATCTCGTCCAGACCTACAACTTTTCCAAAGAAACTAGTAGTGTAGCATGCACAGTTAACGAGATAAACGAGTTTGAAGTTTGACAGTTGTCACTTAAAATGTAGATCTCGTCCAGACCTACAACTTTTCTGAAGAAACTAGTAGTGTAGCATGCACAGTAAACGAGATAAACGGGTTTGAAGTTTGACAGCTGTCACTTGAAATGTAGATCTCGTCCAGAACTACAACTTTTCTGAAGAAACTAGTAGTGTAGCATGCACAGTTAACGAGATAAACGAGTTTGAAGTTTGACAGCTGTCACTTAAAATGTAGATCTCGTCCAGACCTACAACTTTTCCAAAGAAACTAGTAGTGTAGCATGCACAGTTAACGAGATAAACGAGTTTGAAGTTTGACAGCTGTCACTTAAAATAAAGGTCTCATGAAAGCCAAGTACTTTCCCAAACAAACTTATAGTCTAGCATGAACGATTGAAAAGATAAACGAGTTTAAAATTTGACAGCTGTCACATAAAATAAAGGTCTCTACAAGGCCTACAACTTTCCCAAACAAACTGATAGTCTAGCATGAACGATTGCTGAGATAAACTAGTTTTTAGGTTGACAGCTGTCACATAAAATAAAAGTCTCTTCAAGGCCTACAACTTTCCCAAACGAACTGATAGACTGGCATGAATGATTGCCGAGATAAATGTGATTTTAGTTTGACAGCTGTCGTTTGATAAAACTCGTCAAGGCTTACCATTTCCTTAAAGAAATTGATAGTCTAAAATTTATGGTTTCCGAGATAAACGGATCTTATTTTCGACAGCTGTCATCTGAAAGATCACTTCAAGACCTACTATTTTCTCAAACAATCTGATAGTCTAGCATACACTATTTCGAGAAAACTAGTCTTAAGATTGACAGCTTTCACCTGTAAAGTCAAAATTAAGACCGAGCGCGGCGACCTCGTAGTGCGCCGTTAACGTGACATCGTCGTTCATAGTATCGAGGGCGCGACGCGGCGTGCCACCCTTTTTTCTGGCATCCCCATATAAACCCATACAAACCAGTCATACTATGAACGACGCTGTCACGTTGACGGCGCACTATGAGCCGCCACGCTTGGTCTTTATTTTGACCTGAAGATTTTAACCAAAATAAACCAAAAAATATTAAATACTATATAGAAAAGAAAGACCAGAGGATTTTACACTCAATTCTGTAATAATTAGCTAAAACGGCAACACTCTACTTTGCAATTTACCAAGACTGAAAGCTGCTTCGCGCGGCGTTGCGCGGCGTCGCGCTACAACAAGCTGCAACGAGCGACGTAGAGCGGCCTTGTGCTCGGAAATTGACCAAAATTGCCGGGTCGCGTCGCTCTATGTAGCGCGGCGTTGCGCTACGCCGCGCGCTGCATCTTGTTGTAGCGCGACGTCGCGAGGCGTCAAGCGGCATCAGGATCCATTGGGATACAACGAGCTGCAATGTCAAGAGGCCGCATGATGATGACTGACATTGTCCATCAAATACCTGTCACTTTATGGTCTACGAGCCTGAAGTTGGGAAAGTCTTGAAACATTATAGCATATTATGGTGGCCCCGTAGCCCCATACAATAAATCTACATTTTATATCTACGCTTCAACACTATCTACATCTACACTAATTATATTATTATCTAGACTACCATTATCTACACTAATATAATAAAGAGGAAAGATTTGTTTATTTGTATGTATGTCTAGGTACACTATCTACACTAATATAATAAAGCGGAAACCTTTGTTTGTTTTTGTATTCTTTTGTTTGTTTGTATGTAATCGATAAACTCCGAAACTACTGGGCGGATTTCAAAATTCTTTCACCATTAGAAAGCTACAACATTCATGAGTAACATAGGCTACTTTTTATCACGGGAAAATGGTTAACAGCAGAAAAAGCGAAACAAAGCGGACATTACCCAAATTAGCCAAACCGCTTTACCGATCTTCGCGAATTTTGGCACTGATATTACTAGCATATTAAAAACGGACATGGACCACTTTTGTCAGCCCTCGAGGATCTGGAGTACCTGATATGAAGACCACCAGCATCCCATCAAAACTATAAGAGATACGGTCATGTCTTCATAGAAAAAGTTGTTCACCATGACGGGCCACATCTGCTCGCATATGGTCATCGAGGATCTGAGGTACCTGATGTAGACCACCAGCATCCCATCTAAACTATACGAGATACGGCAATAGCTTCAAAGTAGAAGTTACTCAGCATGGTGGGCCGCTTCTGCTGGCACATGGTCATCCAGGATCTGAAGTACCTGATGTAGACCACCAGCATCCCGTATAAACTGTCAGAGATACGGTAATACCTTCAAAGTAAAACTTATTCAGCATGATCACGAGGGTATGGAGTAAGTACCTGATGTAGACCACCAGCATCTCATCTAAACTATAAGGTTTACGGTAATTGCTTTAAAGTTAAAGTCATTCAGCATGACGGGCCGCTTCTGCTGGCACGTGGTGACGAGGGTGTGGAGTACCTGATGTAGACCACCAGCATCCCATCTAAGTATAAGAGATACGGTAGTGGCTTCAAAGTAAAAGTTATTCAGTATGACGGGCCGCTTCTGTTGGCACATGGTCATGATGGTCACTTCTGCTGGAACCTACGGGAAAAGATCCAATTTCTACGGGAAAACAGGAAAGTAGCAGTGGGTGAAACCGCTGGGCGGGCCGCTAGTAATCGATAAACTCTGAAACTGACCGATTTCAAAAATCTATCACTATTGAAAAGGTACAACATTTCTGAGTAACATAAGCTGCCTTTTATCACGAGAAGATATCATTTTCTTATATGAAAACGGTTAAACCGGGAAATTAAGCAGATATTACCCAAACCGCTTAACCGATCTTCACGAGATTTAACACTGATATTGCTAGCATATCGAAGACGGACATGTACTACTTTTTGTCAGCCCTTGAGGATCTGGAGTACCTAATGGAGGGCACCAGCAGCACTGCTAAACTATATGAGATACGAAATAGGCTTCTATCAAACTTTGCTTAGCATGACGGACCGCTTCTGCTGGCACATGGTCATCCATCGAGGGTCTGGACTGGAGTACCTGATGTAGATGACCAGCATCCCATTCAAAGTACAGATAAGAGATATTTGATGGCTTCATTGTAAAAATTGTTCAGCATTACGGGCCGCTTCTGCTGGCACATAGTCATCGAGGGTTTAAAGTATCTAATGTAGCATCAGCACCAGCATCTTATCAAACTATACGAGATACGGTGATGGCTTCAATGTAAAAATTGTTCACCATTACGGGCCGCTTTTGCTAGCACATGGTCATTGAGGGTCTAGAGTACCCGATGAAAATCACCAGCATCCCACCTAAATTATTAAAGATAAGGTATTAACTTCAAAGTTGAAGTTGTTCAGCATGGTGAGGCCATTCAACTGGCAGTTAGATATCCAGGATGTGACATACCTAGAATGGAACACCAGAAACCTAGTTTAACCAAAAGAGACGGGCCAAAATTATTCATAATACTTATATTTTAAGTATTTTTGGTATCTTTTCGGATAAATCGATGATAACCTATTAAATTGGTCATGACATGACAGATTCGCAGATTTTGTATTTTCATAGAAATGTAATTTCAGGAAACGAAAAAAAATTTCAACTTCCCATACAAATTCACGATTAACTGATTGCATTTACTATGGAAGTAAAAATTTTTACGTTTCCTGAAATTTATTTCTATAGGAAGTTGTTAAGTTTCATGGTCTGAATGCACCTTTCAGTATTCGGAGGGCTGTCCTTACACCCTATATATTCTGACAACATGTTTCTGTTTTATTTATTTAACTTAATGTATTTTATTTAGAAATTGTTCATATTTTATTTTCTAATGCTCCCGTATACTCCTCGATTTTCATCCACGCTAGGTTGGCTGGAAGAAATCTCTTATAGAGATAAGCTCGCCTTTGTTTTTCAATTGTATGTATAACTGTGTATTTAATGGTGAACAATAAAGAATTTAATAATAATAATAATATTTAAAAAACTCACAAGTACTTTATTAATTACCACAATTTTTTCCCATTTTGTGTAGAAAGGAATTAAAATCCAACGAGCGTTTTTTATCGAATGCTCTTCGTTAAATGCTGCTTTTCTTTGTTTTATTAACAGTTAAAAATTTTAAGTAATTAAATAGCGTATTAACAGCTGATCGGGAATTGTACGTGAGGACAAAATTAACATACACGAAAGATTTTTCGGTTTTATTCTCTAATCATGCCAGCAAAGTTTTCGGTCACCACGTTGTGCGGCTATAGCCGTAGTATAAAAGTATACGGCGCTGCATTCAAGGAGTGCGACAGACGCGTTCGACTTTCATATGACTATAGCCACACCTGACGAACTTACACCTTTACACCCTGTCTGTAACCTACGCCTACCTTGCTCTACAAATGCTACTATCAACCATTTAAACTTAACTTATTTAGTCGTCAGGATCCCACTGCTGGGCAAAGGCCTCCCTCCCCTTCATCACTGGTACCGGCACTGGGGCTCCATTCAGTGATGGTTTTAGCCCATAGTTTCGTTTGGCATGTGTCAGACATGACCAGCCCAATCCCATTCGAGCTTCGCGGCTGCACGTGCCACATCGGCAATTTGCGTTTTGGGACGCAGTATAGTATTTCTGACCTAATCTACGAGTTTCAGTTTCCGAGTCAGAGTTTTCTAGTTTACTGCGCCCCATTGCTCGCTGAGATATTAAAGCTAGTCTTCTGAGCTTTTGTCAAAGGCCACGTCTGTGCCCCATAAGTGAATATCGGGAGAATGCACATGATTTTGCGATTTCGCCTTTCATTTGTTCCCTCGCTCCTCCAGGCTTTTTCGGTGCATCTCGTAACTTGTTTGTCTTCTCGTGCCTGGAAGGAGATTATTTGGCTCAGATATATGTATTCATGGACATATGTCATTCTTCCGCCCGCCACGTACAAAGGCTCATATGTTATGAATTATATGATAATTGATAAATTAACAGGCGCTAATTCGTCGGTCCCGGTTGCTGTGTTACTTAGACGGCGCGGCGGTCGTTAACATGGACGTATAAAAGTCCATGGTCGTTAACTCTGGCACCAGAGATCATCTAGTCGTTGGACTTCTCGGTGTCCTAGACGAAGAGAAAGATGTAGATAACGCTACACTTTTTATCTATCTGACAGCATTTTTACTTTAAATTTAGAAACTTAACAGCCACAACAGTACACTGTTTGGACATGAGCTATTTTCTGGCAAACAAGCATATTGGCGAGCGTAGTGCAAGGTGTTGTACACACAGAAAACTGTTGCTTATTCCCAGAAATTTAAAGAATTTGTTTGACTCACAAGCAAACCACAGGTCAAAAAACGACTAAACTACATATGTTGGCTTAAACTAAGTGGCTTTTAAAAGTAGTTATCTATAATATTTTGTATCGTAAATGTAGCTGTTAACTACAAAAATATACCTCTGGGTCATTATTCAGATTTCGATTCTCCGCGTAACCTGCGTGGCAAATTTTAATTTAAGCAATTTGAAGATGATGACAATAAAATATGATTCTGTATACTTTCACGATTATAGAACAGTTTGGTGCTCCTTGCTAGCACAATTACTTTTCGAGAAATTTAATTTTAAAGTTTTGTGTGCCACGCAGATTACAAATCAAGCCACGCAGATTACATAGCCAATTTTATCTTTGTATTTCCATTAGTTTTCTATAAGTTTTACTTGAAACATGATTATTCTTGACTTAAGTCTAGGTTATAAGGCAAAGATGGAGTCTGTGATTGAGACAGGTCATGGAAAATAAGTCTTTATTCACTACTACCATAAAAAATTATAAGGTTTTATGATTTTGGAATCAACAGATGCAGGTAATTAGTTCCTGTCTTTCAGTGTGCATAATGAAAGACGATTCAGAGTGCTTAGTCTGAATTGATGGATTGGCAACTAAATATGTATGGTATCCCGCCAAATATACTTACAGGTGTTCTATGGTGGAAAGGAGCTGGCAGAATAAGGTCGTGGAGGTCTTGGTTCAGCATAATTTTGAATAATAATATGATGAAGGCTGCTAGGCAGGCCATCTTGCAAGGATGTGTAGATTGATATTGACCAGATATGTGTCGTATTGAGTTCCATCAAATCAAGAGCAACTTATTGAGTAATAAAACTTGAGTTTTATATGAATTCTTTAATACAAAAATAATAAATAACAATTGGTGATACTTACATTTAATCTCTCTCTCTTCGTGTGGGACACCGAGTCGTTCAACGACTTAAATTTAGTTACAAGGGTGGTTGATGACAACTCAATGCCCAGTCAAGCTATTCGCAATGACAGAAATAAGTGTACTTCAGAAAAGTAGTTGTCTAGTTGAGAGGACTACTTTCAGATGCAATAAAGCTCCTGTGTTGTGGTAGCATTGAATGAGACCAGGGATTTCTCTATAGAACGCAATTTCTGCTCTTCCGATTTGGACTTGACAATGTCTCTGTGACGGTACTGTCTTTGGCATACCTATGAATACCAAACTGAAGTAGTTAAAAGCTGCTCTGAAGGAAAAAATCGCCAAGAGACTAGAACCTTGAGGACCATAGGCATCAATGGCCATGAGGTCAGAGAGATAGCTGTTATTGATTACAAAAACCAGCTGGGTTGTCATAAACAGGAAGATTGCTGAGGTGCCAGGTCAAGGTTTCTGCCAGACTTTGTCCAGCTAAAAGCCTTCGAAATGTCAAGCGAAGTGGCAGGTTCGCCACGTTTGCCCAAGCTTACGCAAAAAGATTCCCAGTAGTCTTAGGTGAAAGTCATATTGACGGCCGCAGTTGGTAGGGGCAACTAACAAGTTAACTCACCATGGCCTAACTCCGTCAACTGCAGTAGATTTGAATAATATCAGGAAGATTTGACTCTCCACAGATATTGTGTCGCCCAGGACACGGTTATGGAATACGCAGGGTTGCCTAAGCCCTATGCGACCCTCTCGGCGTCCCTGGCTGGATCCGCAAGAAAGACAGGTCAGCTGCAGGTGTTTTCTGCACATTAGACTTATATGACACGCGTCTGATGGAGACCTTCTTCCTCACCATGACGTAACAGCCTAGTAAATCGAGTTAACGTTATCGCCCTGTTTATGAACCAATGATACCTGCATAAGCAAGTTAAGGGAGCTTTGGCATTGTACTTCTTTTAGAAATAGATAGTGCAAGCGGAGAAAAATTTAGCAGGATTGTCAGCACAAGAGATAAATCAGAAGCACTATGTCTCAATACAGTCGCTGGCACATTATCTGATCTACCTTACAGTTTTGACTTTTGGCCTCAAAATACACATCAAGCCAATGAGACAACGATCACTGGCATCGAAAAATTGCTGCGAGGCATAGTTAGGTGGTTGAATAGAGCCAACGTCCAGTAAGTTTTGACAAAACATGCACTCAAATCCATCAAAATTGGTAAAAAGTCAATGTTCAAGTATAACGATATGAAAACTCAAAAACTTGATGATATTTGCCAAAAGAATTCTTTTCATGTGTTTTTTAATGAATATTAGGTAAAATAATAGTATTTAAAATAGTTATTTCAACCTTTTTTTAACTCTTAAAACCATTGTGTAATCTGCGTGGGAAGAATTGTAAGCTGCGTGGGTATTTTGCCACGCAAATTACTCCACGCAGATTACAATCACAGAGTATTTTTGATAATAACTCGGCCGTCTTTTATTGAATCTAAATAAAATTATAGACCAATAGTCCCGACTATATTACAAATCAGCCCTGTAAAAGACGAATCTCTAAGAGTACTAATTCTAGAAGAAATTTGAATCCACGTAACTTACATGCAAGGGTAGTAAAACTTGTGTCAGCCCTTATTTTTGGAAATATTTTTAGTTCTGGGCACTGATGTACCTATTCACTCTGCTTGATTATTGAAGCATATCATAATAATTTGAGGAACAAAAACTCAGCTGGATACGGTTATAATCTCAGAAGTTATGACCGATTTTACCACGCTTGGGCTAACTGTCCGAAATCGTGTGACCGAGACATATTCGGGTTTATTCTTAAAATAACACGCATTACATATTTTCTTCATCATTCACCTAATATATTGCTTTATGACGATTATTTTGATATACAATAGATACGTACAAAACATAAGAAAAGTTGTAAAATCATAATTTGTAAAAAGTTAGTGCGAGTGTGACACGCGGAGAACACAAAATCCTCCGTTTTCAACTTTCAGACTGGGTTTTGAAAATACTAAGTGAATATAAAATAAGACTTTTTAATCGATTCCACGTAGGTATTGAAGTGTTAAATCATGTCCAATCGATCGATATGTCCAAACTTGTATAGTTTAGCATTTACAACCCTGTGACCGAAATTTTCGACCCTTTGAAGAATGACCCCTCTATTAAAATAAAATAAATAAAAATGGGCTCTAAGAGAAACACAGTCTTCCATTCCGTTCCGATCGAAGCTCATACAAAGCTATCATATTACATAACCTGCACATACATCAAGCTCTTGAACTACTAAAGTGAATTGACAAGCTGACAAGCAGCACCGAGCGGCCGGAAGCGACATGAAGATGCATCGAGCGGCGCCGCGCGTTGCATCTTGATGCCGCTTGAAAATGACATTGCATCGTCGCGTCGCGTCTCGTCTCGTCGCCTTCTGTGGGAACTGACCCTAAGATGAAAGTTCCCTGAAGTAGTCCTTGAATAAAGCAATAACGGACTTGACATCACATGGATCTCACAAGTTTTTACAGTAGATGAACTGAGAGGCGAGACTTGGTTCTTTTTACAAGTAAATGTTTTTGGTGGGATCTCATTTCTTTTTGTAGATAGTCTTTCTCTTTCTCTTGTCTGGAACAACTTCTTGAGCCTCAGCTACAGATTTCCTCAAAGCCCATTCCCATACTTTCAACCACAAAATTAATTTTGTAATCCTATACATTTGTATGAAAATACAACGTTAATTTTGCAGTTGCAACCGAATTTGCAGAATTTTATAGTTTTCCCTTTATTCATACACTAAATACAAGTTGTATTCTAAGTTTGAAGCTCCTCAGTCTGCTAGAAGTACCTTAGAATTTTGATGATCGGTCATTCAGTCAGTCAGTCAGTCAGGCAGAAAATTAAGAAACTTTGACTAACTATAACTTCTAAACTACTGGTCCAAAGTAAATGAAATTTGAAATATATCGTGGCTATGCAGTGCTTGATAAGATAATTTTAAAATAAGGGTTCTAAACTTATCGACAAGGGTGTTATGGGGGGGTCAAAAATGGCCTGAACTGGTTCGAGAAAAGGATGGTACGGCCGTGCCTCTTTTAGCTCGACTTGGTGGGGGCACTGCCGTGCCCCCAGATGAATTCGCTTGTGCAAATGTCGGACAGTAAAATTACGTATAGTGCACAAGCTAGTGTTTAGATTAATAGCGTGCCATACCGGACCGTAAAAAATCGGAATGCCGGACAGTAAAATTCCTTTTAGTGCACAAACGCAAAAGTTTACAAAGCCGGATACCATGAGACACTTCGTTGTATCAAATTGTTGCTGTCACATGTCATACTTACGTATGTTAGCTGTCACGAACCGCAATTCTGTCCGGTGGGTCTTTCTTCAGCACCAGAGAAATCACTGTCTTGGCCCAAAATTTGCACATCTTGCTATTATTAGAGGAACAGTATTTTTATATGGTTAGTACGGCTATTACTGCGATTGGAGAAGCAATAAAAAATTATAGGGATATTACACTTTTTTTATAAAAAATATAAATGCCCCCCAAATTGACGCTCTCTGGCGTGTCCGAAAGCTGACTTGCTACATTCATGGGTTTATATTTCGATAACTATTTATGAAACGAATTTGTGACGATGTTCACAGACCTTTTATATGTTCTAGTTTAACTACAATTAATATTTAACCATACTTATAACAGTTTAGTGAGTTACAGAATAAAATGTCTTTGTCCGCGTAAAATCCTGGGATTCTCTGGCGCGTAAAAAACATCGCACACATCACTAGTCTTTGTAGGTACGCTGTCGGCATCCCGGCCGCTCAAAAGAGTCAGTAACGCCGCAGCAGCGGAGGTGTGTGCACTCGTGACTCGATGTTACATTTTGAATTTATCGAGGTAATCAAGTGTTATTCTGGCTTTGGTACACCTATACATTTGATTTCTCTGGTCAAGTTAATAATTAATTGATCAGTCATAATGTTGTGATTTTGTTAAAGAAACGTAGCTTTTTGGGTGGTGAGCTGGTTGTGTAATTACGATTATATTCGCTTTTACGCTTTAAGCGTTATTCTAAATAATCACTACTTTTTGCTTTCTCTGGCATTGATTTCGCTGGCGAAAATGCCAGAGAAATCAAAAAACTTGCCCAAAAAATCAATCAGGTCTGTGACGAGCCTGCGAGCAGACAACAGCCACGCTATCCTGCCCAGTGGCTAGGTCAATTTATTCAACAAAATCACCACTTGTGGTGTAGTTGTACAATTGTGATCTGTGTTAAGCCTGCGAGCATACAACAGCCACGCTATCCTGCTAGGTGGCTAGGTCTGTAGCTGCTTCTAATCGCAGCGCTGCAAGCAGACAACAGCCACGCTAGCCTGCCCGGTGGCTAGGTCTGTGGCGAGCCTGCGAGCAGAAAACAGCTACGCTAGCTTGCCCGGTGGCTAGGTCTGTGGCCGCTTTTGCTCGCAGCGCTGCGAGCAGATAACAGCCACGCTAGCCTGCCCAGCGGCTAGGTCTGTGGCCACTTTTGCTCACAGCCCTGCGAGCAGATAACAGCCACGCTGGCCTGCTAGGTTGCTAGATCTGTGGCCTCTTCTACAAGCAGCACTGCGAGCAGACAGCAGCCACGCTAGCCTGCATGGTGGCTAGGTCTGTTGCCGCTTCTGCTCACAGCGCTGCGAGCGGACAACAGCCACGCTGGCCAGCCCGGTGGCTAGATCTGTTGCCGCTTCTGCTCACAGCGCTGCGAGCGGACAACAGCCACGCTGGCCAGCCCGGTGGCTAGATCTGTTGCCGCTTCTGCCTACAGCGCTGCGAGCAGACAACAGCCACGCTAGCCTGCTCGGTGGCTAGGTCTGTTGCCGCTTCTGCTCACAACGCTGCTAACAGACAACAGCCACGCTAGCCTGCTCGGTGGCTAGGTCTGTTGCCGCTTCTGCTCACAGCGCTGCTAACAGACAACAGCCACGCTAGCCTGCACGGTGGCTAGGTCTGTGGCCGTTTCTGCTCACAGCGCTGCGAGCAGACAACAGCCACGCTAGCCTGCTAGGTGGCTAGGTCTGTAGCTGCTTCTAATCGCAGCGCTGCAAGCAGACAACAGCCACGCTAGCCTGCCCGGTGGCTAGGTCTGTGGCGAGCCTGCGAGCAGAAAACAGCTACGCTAGCTTGCCCGGTGGCTAGGTCTGTGGCCACTTTTGCTCACAGCGCTGCGAGCAGATAACAGCCACGCTGGCCTGCTAGGTTGCTAGATCTGTGGCCTCTTCTACAAGCAGCGCTGCGAGCAGACAGCAGCCACGCTAGCCTGCACGGTGGCTAGGTCTGTTGCCGCTTCTGCTCACAGCGCTGCGAGCGGACAACAGCCACGCTGGCCTGCCCGGTGGCTAGATCTGTTGCCGCTTCTGCCTACAGCGCTGCGAGCAGACAACAGCCACGCTAGCCTGCTCGGTGGCTAGGTCTGTTGCCGCTGCTCACAGCGCTGCTAACAGACAACAGCCACGCTAGCCTGCTCGGTGGCTAGGTCTGTTGCCGCTTCTGCTCACAGCGCTGCTAACAGACAACAGCAACGCTTACCTGCCCGGTGGCTAGGTCTGTTGCCGCTTCTGCTCACATTGCTGCGAGCAGACAACAGCCACGCTAGCCTGCTAGGTGGCTAGGTCTGTGACCGCTTCTACTCGCAGCGCTGCGAGCAGACAACAGCCACGCTAGTCTGCCCGGTGGCTAGGTCTGTGGCCAGCCTACGAGCAGACAACAGCCACGATAAATAATGACTGAAATTAGTAAATGATACAAATAACGAAATTAAAGTTACGAGTTTGATTTCTCTGTCCTATTTGATTGATTTCTCTGGCGAGATTTTTTTAAACTTGTTTTTCTCTGGAACTATAAGTGAGAATCGAGGGCCAAAGGTATCATTTTTTATCTTTTGAGATATGTTTTCAATATCCATTGGTATTATTTCAATTAACTCAAAATTCAAATTCGCCAGAGAAATCACGTGAATTTGCATGGTCCGGAGAAATACTCCGGTGCGTCTGTGTGTCACCTAACCAATCATTCTGTTGGCGGACGTCGCGATGGGATGAAAAATGACAAGCTCGTAAATCGAGGTGGACTCTCAATCATTGCATACCCACGTTATGTCGCAATTTGTCGACAACTATATTTGTGTTATGGGATTTCGTTGTATGGGACTGAATACTGCTCAATTCATATTGGTTTTCATTTCTTCGTATTTGTTAATGTTCCAATTAACAATTAACTCTTCGTAGTTTAAAAAGAAAATGTGACTGAAGTCCTACTTCCTATACCTACCAACCTAGTTGTATTTAAAAACATAAACAAATTGAATTTTGATACCGTACCTACTCATCTACAAATTACTCCTGCTTCAACCCGCTGTTACAAATTGTAAGTAACATAAGCACTTGATCGCTCTACAAATTTCCCGTGGGAAAACATCGCTACGAACATCATCTCGGCGTAATTGCTAACCAATAACGACACTCATTTATCACGTACTATCAGCAGCACATCAACGTATCCATTTAAGAGACCAAGCTATTCTGGTTTCCCTGCGTAACTTTATGGTAAACCATTATATGATGATCCCTTAAACTGGTATGTTGATGCGTACGTAGATATTTTCTAACAAAGGATTTTGTGTAACAATGTTTTGAGTGGGCAGACAGTAATTCATACCAGACGACTTTTAAAAAGGAAAAAGGGTGTTTTGGTACAAAATATTTCAGCATAATTTTACGAGAATCACCGAAATATAAAAGCCTTCTGTTTGGACGTACATAAATTTTGTAAAAATATCTGATGTGTCGTTTTATAAACTTGATATTTTTAGCTTTCTATTTTAAACAAATTAATATCAGGTCAGTAGGCCATATCAGCGCAGAAACGAGTGTATCCCATGGAGAACCTAAGTAAATTGTAGTTGTTCTGTTTGTGTTTTCATGATAAATGATATTCATTTCATAAAACCGAAATCTGAATTTCAATCGACTTAAACGGACTAATAAAATAAGTAAAAGGTAATAAGTAGGTATTTTGTCCTCTATAAAATCAAACGCATTTAGTGCATCAGTACTTAGCTCTATCTATTTTCATAAAGTGGAGAATCGGTTTTTTCAGGGAAAACTAATAAAATAAATATAAGTGTTTGTACTGTTTTGCGAAAATGTATTATACCGGGACTTCTCATAGATTTTTTTATCCAGACTTTTGTCTTTTTTATAGACGTAAGTCCATTTAACTTTTGTATAGGAAACCTTTAATAATTTTAAAGTTTTTTGGCCATATTTGTAAAAATATAGATTATGTTAATGTTAAAAATAGTTCATTAAGGTGGATCATTACGTGATACAAACGAAATATGCACTTCAGTCGAGTTACACATGCTGCAGAGTTTTTTTTTAAACCTTCATGTGATATGATGAAGGCACACGTAAATGTATCGCAAAAATACTTATGGTTGAAATATAATCAGTATTTTCTGCACAATAAAATTAAACGTATTTATTGCAGCAGTAGCTCCATCTATTTTCGTAAACTGGCGAATCGGTTTTTTTTACGGGAAAATCTGATGATTTAAAAATTCTTTTTAGTGTTTTGCGAAAATCTTATACGGGACTTCCCATCAAATTTTTTAATCCGATTTTTGGCTCCTTTACTGACATAACTGCATTGAACTTTTGTAACGGAACGCCTTAAATTATCACTGTTGTATTGCATTGCATGCATGCCAATGCCGTCCTCCAAAAACATATTTTTCGTTGTACCATTGTTCTTAATTAATTTAGTAGCCATCCCTCGGGAGCAAAAACAATCTGAGATCACTTCTCAATTTCCGGATCCCAGAGGCCTATACATAGCACAAAGAATGTGTGCGGCCGGTGTCCCTCGGGAAGGCCGCTGGGTCACTATCTCAGTCGTACGCACCTTAATACCGGGATAAAACTACGCAGCGGAACCCAAATAGATAGGTATCTCTACTTATATATAGATACTACTTATAGTTTTATTCCTACACGTGCCGGCTTAGTTTTGTTTCTAGTTTTACCTTTGAATATATCCGTATCTAAAGGTCAAAGAATTTACGATTATAGAGAATGTTTGTTATTGTTGAAACATATTATGGAATAGGCTAGACGTTTCTTGGGATTTTTTGGGTAGATTATTTTCAATATATGTATGTCTAGTCTGACGAGTATGATCAATCGCATGATATAAGTAAATAATAACAAATAATTTTAGACTAGACAGAACGTCATGACGCAGAAAAATTAGGAGAACGGACCCCACCTAAAGTGGTAAAGTGTAAGAAAGAAGAAGGAGTACCTATCTATACAGGGAGTAACAGAAAGGGTATAACAAGCCGAAAGGAGGTCAAGGTACTCATGGAACTAAACAACTTTCGCCATGGAACATGGGCCGAAATGATAAATAAAATTTGGACCTGCCATACAAAATCGCCGATCAGCTGATTGATTTACTATGGAAGGCCCAAATTATTTTCATATTTCGCCATGTTCCATGGGGAAAGTATTCAGTTCATGAAACTGACCTCCTTTCGCTATTACCCTTTCCGTACTCCGGTATCTCTCTGTATAGTTGTTTTCACTGCACCAAAACAAATGCAAAATTACGTGACAATGAAAGAAACACAGAGGTGGAATTAAACTAATTTACGACCCATCTCATCTCGTTAAGTCGCCAAGTAAGTACTCAAACATCTCGTTTTCATTATCCCTTCGCAATTACAACAGGCTGCTTGTCAGGTCAGGGTCGCGATCACGTCTCATCACGTCAGTCATGTCAAGTCACGTCAAGTCACGTCTAGTCACGTCTAGTCACGTTACGCCTCGTCACGTTTACGGAATAAAGGGATAAAAAAGGGCCGTAACCTGCGAACCCTTTTCCCTTTCTTTGGCAATTTTATTTAAGCCCATTCTACATAATAGCTATGTCTTATTCAGTGTTGAGTGAAACGGAGGTGGCATCGATTTTAAAGCTGGGTAAAGTACGTACTTAAACAAACTTTGTACTGTCACAAATATCACAATGAAATGAGTTAGTATATCACAATCAAGTGACTTAGAAAAGATAGGTCTTGCTAAAGATGTATATCAATAAATTGGTTTATTGAAAAACATTTAATTTAATTTATTGATACAGTAAAAAAAGTACTGATATAACTAAAAGGTTGGTTTATTGCATAAATAAATTCAATCTTGGGCGGGTAAATGGCTCGGTAAATGTAAGCCTTTTATTCTGACACCTGTTGTCAGCTAAAACATTTGACAACCAAACAGAAGATTGATACATCGTAACGTGAGACAGATGTTCTACAGTACTTGTTTGGACAAGGTCACTTTAATATGTATCTACATGACGAATGAAAAGGGTCGCTCCGACGAAAAAAGGGTCCATCTCTATGAAATATCTCAGATATCAATCGTAGCGTTAAATTATGTTTTCATTCGAAGTAAAACTGCCTCCGTGGTCCAGCGGTCTCGCTGTTGGTCGCAGGACCAAAGTTCGATTCCCGGGGGCACTCACAAGGTTGATATTTGTTCCCAGTTTGTCCAGGACTCTGCAGCCTGAACCACCTTATTGTCCGAAAATACAGCGGGGGACGTGTTTGGTAAAATAACTTTGACAACGGTCGTTACAAAACCATGTCAGATGCCTACGAAAAACGGTGACAACTGAGACACGATAGAGACAGGGCGTCCGATAATTCTAATGATTAGTCTAGACTAAACTTAGTGAATTAGTTCTATACTAAAAGTTAAAATTATTTAAAATCTCTTTAAATGCCTTTATCGACCCGCCGGACATCCTGTATAAATCGTGGCGTTTTCAATATGTTTTCATCCGTAGAAGAGCGCTGTTTAATCCAGAGAGTGCTATTCTATCCGTCTTATTGGATTTCCAGTTTCAACAAGAAATATAATATTTTTCCGGGACCTCGAAACTGAAGTGCTTTGCGATAAGGATTTTTTATACTAACCGGGGGTGAAAGTTCTTCGAAATTTATATAATCATCTCTTTGAATCAAACTTTATGTATCTACATATTTACCAACCGGGTTATTTTATTACATTTATTTACATTTATTTATTTTTTTATTTATTTATTTATTTATTTACATTTATTTTTACATTTATTTATTATTTAAAAAAAGTTAGACATGGTTTAAGTCGCTTGACAACGTCAAATCGTATGTAAAATTAATTTGAACGCTTTCTAAACGCACGCCACTTTTTTGTAATAACGACTATGGGATATACCCACTTGTTTAATTTCAAATTCAAACCTATGTATTGGAATTTTTTTAATGCACTCACAGTGCAATATTATTCTCATAAATTAAAAATTAGAAAATTGAAAAATTCACTATCGACCGCCGGGTCTTGAACCCGAGACTGTGGGTTGCCGTTCCACCGCTCTACCAACTGAGCTACGGGCGCCTAGCGGACCCTGGTGAATCTTTCAACCTCTTGATGCTTATCTTGAAGCGACGATGGTCCGCTAGGCGCCCGTAGCTCAGTTGGTAGAGCGGTGGAAGGGCAATCCACAGTCCCGGGTTCAAGTCCCGGCAGTCGTTAGTGAATATTTCAATTTTCTCATTTTCAAGTTCAAACCTGACTCTACTATATTGGGTGTTAATTATAATGCGTGCCATAGCTTTAGGGTAGGTTAAGTATTGATAAAGGATGCCGTAAAAAAAACCGAAAATAGCCGAAATTTTATTTCATTGCCTATTATAGCACGCAATTTAATTAAAACCCTGTATATGTCTGTCGATTGGTTATCATTTCGACAAAGTGATTTTCGAGCTCATTATTATTGCTTGCGTTCCTTTCCTACTGTAGTTCTAACAGTAAAATACCTAGAGAGCTCAATGCTTTTATTCCATTTTATCCACAACACTTGTTTGATTTATTGGGATTTGAATGCACTCACCAGCCTCAGTATGAGTGAATCGCCCAGTCCGTATACAGAGTAGCATTGAGATAAGACGTAAACAGTCAAGAAGCTAATCTGTACCCAAATATATAAAGTACTCTATGATCTGTACTGCTGAACTATCTACCGCTAAGGCGGGCCCACGCGTAACGTGCAACAAATGCAGGATAATTTCAAATTGCTCGTACTAAAAACCGATATTAGATAAGACAAATCAACGATTAAACTTGCATTGAAACAGAGTAGCACAGAAATTTGCGTTGCATTGCGTAACGTCGGTTTCTAGTATGGGGGATCCGAAATTTGTATGAATCTCACAGACGCATGCGTTACTAAATTAGCTTAGTAACGGTGGAGGATACGTGTGGGGCCCGCCTACTGTCCTCCTAAACTATCTAAAGCTAACCGTGGCTAAGCTAAAGCTAAACCCTGAATGTGTATCAAAGGAAAGGATGCAGCAAGCGGGTAGTGTGTCAGGCTCTTGTTAGTGAAACTTGAACTCTAACACAAACCCCAAAGTGTAGTGTAGTGCACCCTCAACCAACACTTTACTTAACAACTGAGCACCAAAGCTTTCTAACGTAACAATTTCTCCTAAGCAACTACTGCGAGCCACCCATATTCATTTGCCAGCATTTGTGGCGGGTTTATATGACAGTATATTAGTGTAGTATATTATCTATCTATGTATTAGTATGTGTTAGCCGTGTGGTGCCGGCAGATTAGAATAGCACCACCCCTTCTCTTCCCGTGGGGGTCGTAAGAGCCGACCGAGGGATTCATTCCGACCCAAGTCGATCAGGGTCCTGGAGAAAGAAAACTCCACACTTAAACCCCACTTAGTACCCACGCCGAAATTATCAGGCTCAAGTGCATATTACCCATCCTGCACAATTTGTTGTGTAAATGTTGGGAAGCAGGATATATACCACAGGATATGCGCGATGCTAACATCATTACCCTATACAAAGGCAAAGGTGACCGCGGTGACTGTAACTGTTATCGTGGAATATCCCCTTTAAGTATAGTAGGTAAATTATTTGCTCGGTTAGTCTTAATAAGACTCCAGAAACTTGCTGATCGTGTATATCCCGAATCGCAATGTGGATTCCGCGCCCAACGTTCCACAACAGATATGATCTTTACACTTCGCCAACTGCAGGAAAAGTGTAGAGAGCAGAAAACACCTCTGTTTGTGGCGTTCGTCGACCTTAACAAAGCCTTCGATACCGTCAGCAGAAAGGACTCTATACTGCACTTTTAAACATCGGGTGCCCTCCGAAACTACTAAGCCTCATTAAATCCTTCCACGAGGACATGAAAGGATCTGTTGTTTTAACGGCAATACATCCGAGCCGTTCGAAATGCGTAGAGGTGTTCGCCAAGGCTGCGTGTTGGCTCCTACCCTGTTTGGTATTTTCTTCTCATTGCTTTTTAAAGTTGCTTTTGGCGATGACCAACAGGGTATACACCTGCACACAGGGCTGACGGGAAGCTGTACAATATCTCGCTTCTTAAGTCAAAGCGTAACCGCGATGACTTGTTCGTCGATAGCCTTTTGTTCGCTGACGATGCAGCCTTCGTTGCTAATTCTCAAAGTGAGCTTCAAGACATTGTTGATAAGTTTTCCCACGCGTGTTCTCTGTTCTCAATGTCCATTAATGCCAAAAAAACAGTAGTGCTAGCTCAAGGTGGAGAAACACCACGTATTTTGCTCGGTGGCGTTCCCTTGAACATAGTTGACAAGTTTTGCTACTTGGGGTCGACTGTGTCGAACAATCTCACCCTCGATGCTGGGATCAATACTCGTATCGGCAAAGCGGCGACCATGTTCGGCAGGCTCAGTACAAGAGTATGGAATAATAAACACCTGACCACAAAAACCAAGATAATTGTTTACCAAACTTGCGTTCTAAGCATACTCTTGTATGAAGCTGAAACCTGGACTTCGTACGCAAAACAAGAACGTCGACTCAACACATTTCATATGCGCTGCGTAAGAAACATCTTGCATATAACTTGGCAGGACAGAGTCACAAACAGGCGAGTTCTAGAAATTGCACAGCTGCCTAGCTTTACCGCTTTGCTTAAGCAAAGACGATTGCGGTGGCTAGGGCATGTGTACCGCATGGAACCTTCGCGTCTACCGCGGCGTGTCCTGCTTGGCGCCGTAGCTAACGCCAAAGGAGTTGGAAGACCGATGCTACGTTTCAAGATTGCGCCAAACGGGACATGGCTGCGTTTGACATCGACCATCAAAGCTGGGAGAGCTTGCTGAGAATAGGGATGTATGGAGAAAGCGTGTGTTTGATGGGCGTAAAGCTCACGATGATGTCTGGTTCGCTGGTTTCGCAAACAAAGGCAAAACGACATCTAAACATGCATGTGCCAGTCTCTAATTCCACCTTCGTTTGTAGAGCGTGCGGAAAGTCATGCCGCTCCCGTATCGGCTTATACAGCCATGAAAAATCTTGCCTCAGACACTGAATAA
The DNA here is from genome assembly GCA_024500475.1 of Phthorimaea operculella. NCBI lineage: Eukaryota > Metazoa > Arthropoda > Insecta > Lepidoptera > Gelechiidae > Phthorimaea > Phthorimaea operculella. The sequence continues at coordinate 81,199 of JANFCV010000458.1, forward strand.
ATCGTCTGTCACAGACGTATGAGGCCAATGATGATGATTAGTATGTACAATAGTATAAGTAGTTTATGTAGGTAATATGTTTAAATGCACTATCCCGCTTACTGTAACGCACTGTTTTATTACCCAAAGGTTGCCTGGTAGAGATTGCTACAATAGCAATAAGGCCGCCTTGTTGTACTCTCTTACTTTCACTGGACATATTATCCTGTATTTTTGTTTTATATGTGCAATAAAGAATTTTTGTTATTATTATAGCCGTAAATAAAACTAGGACATAGTAAGCAAAAGTATGCAGTCTATCGATAGCGATCGTGACGATACAAATTTTATTCATATACGATTTATGTCAAACGGTTTGATAGACGCATCCGTTGACGCAGCGTTATGCGATGCACACGAACGGACGTTTCGTGTAATTCTCGCTATTCCCAATCAAATATATCGTTTAAAAGCTGTTCACCATTGTAAAGCGTTTCAGGAGCTTTTCATTTCGTATTTTCAGGAACATACGAGTATACAACGAACGTAAGTGATGCTGAGTATGATTAGGCTGGGAAAAACAACAAACAAACAAACAACTTTACTGCCAAGGACTTTGGAATTTGAATTAATTAAACGGTCGAAATATTAAAGCAGCATTCTCTTTCTGAGTTCTCTTCCTAACCTGCATAACTCAGCAACTTCTGTACTGGTGAGAAAGGAACATGCAAAAACTCGCAACCAAAAACCCGCGCGTTATAGGCCCGACATATTACGAGAAACTACCCACAGATATTAAAAACGAGCAAAATGACGAAACATTTTATCGCCGACTGAAAAACTTTTTATTGGAAAATGAGTACTATAGTGTAGGTGAATATTTCAAATTTATAAAATAGAATATTATTTATTATTTTTATTACTTTTTTATTTTTTTTGGACATAGCACATATTAATTTTATAAGTTTTTTGACTTTGATTGTTTTCCAATACTTTTTGTATTGAAATTATTCTATTATACTTTTTGACATGTTTTGACATTATCTGTTTTTAAAATTGACATATTCACAATTTGTTTCTGATTAATGCTTTTTATGTATATAACATCGTTTTGTGACATTTATATTGTAAATTGACATATTGTTTCTGTTCCTTTTATGCCTTTTTATTTTATATTTTTATACTACTATTGTAGAACATTTTGACATTTTTATTATTTTTGACGATCACATTATACTTTGACATTTTTATTTAGTTTAAGTACTGTTTGTAACTATGAATTTGATAATGTGAAATAAAATATCTAATCTATCTAATCTAATCATGCCTAAGCCAAAGTTAAATAATTATAGAGTCTAATTATTGCTTAACATTTCACACTGAACATAATTTATTAAGCATAGGTAGAAGTTCTGGAGTTACTGAATACTGGTAAACTGGGGTTACTTTGATTAATTTTGAAATTAAATTGTTTGTATCTTTTGAATCTATGGTTCTAAAAATAAGCAAAAAATACGCAATAATGGACTGCTGTAGATCTCTAAGAAGAGGTGAAAATAAAAAATAAAATGTTTGTAGATATTGAGAAAAAAAATAAAAACAGCGTGATCAAAGTTATACTGATTTTGGGGTTACTTTGATACTTACTCCTTCCTACCTACTACTACCTTTTCTTAGCATGGAATTCAAAAGAAACACGAATAACTTGTCCAAAACAAAAAGAAAAATCAAACTCGGTTAACAGGAACAAAAGTTATTGATGTTTTTAAACTTTGATCAATGACGCCCCGCCACACTTTATGTACCGGTTCAATGACGCCCCGCGTTAAATTAAAGGACCCTGTGCCGTAAGTTTCAATGTTATGAAAATAAAAACTTGAGTTTTGGGTTCCTGAATATACACTACTATACAAAGATCAGAAAAAAAATTCGTAAGACTTACATTAATTGAGCCGCATCTAAAGTTTTGCAACACTTTTTTTAGCCATAAATCGATATAAAACAAAAGCATGCGTTTTTAAAAAAATAAATATTTTGTCCAGCGCCCCCGCAGAAAAGAAATTAACAGATAATCAGTTTCGCCATCGCAAAAAAAAAATCTACCAAAATCAGTCCAGTTTTACGCAATTAGCATTTCAAGTGAACAGGAAGTTTTAATCAAAATCACCCCAAGATTCAAAGTGAGGTATATTAAAGCTTGGATAAAAGTGCTGAAGCTGGACTTTGTAACTCGTGCTCAATTCGTTATGTTCGGGTAGAAAATGATAGGAGGAGATGTCTTAGCACTGTAGAAAAGGATCTTACTTCGGTACAATCTGTGGTAAAAATAGCTAACAGTAGAAAATTCGCTAAATATAAATTAGTTTCCCAGTTATAAGCAACAATTACCGTGGCCGTTCTTCCTAAAAATTGACGATATTACGTGAGGCGTGTCACTTTTTTATTCTCCTTTCACTCCCATTTATCTAAAGAAGGAAAATGCCAGCTCTTAAGTTCCCGTCATACGGAAGCGATGTGACCACGCATGAACGGCAGGACGAAAACCCATGGGACCGAAATCACAGGGTTTGATTTTGCATTTAAGCTACTTTCGCGTGATCTCTAGAGTGAAGCCATGAAAACTTGTCGATATTTAATTAATAACTTGGCGCCCACTTAAAACATACTTCAAAAACACGAAATAATGATGATGATTGATTCCAAAGATTGAGAAAGGCTATGATTGAGCGTACGAGCCTGACGTTAAGTAACGTCTCCCAGTGGGGCGATGACAATCTCGTCAGCTTCAATGCTTCAAAAACGCAGGCGTGTCTTTTCTCCGCAAAAGGTCCTTTCACCTTTTCTCCTACTTTTCGGGGTACATCTGTTCCAGTGACCAACACTCTTCAACTCCTTGGCATGGGCTGTCCTCTGACCTCAACTTCGGCACCACCATCGAGTCCAAGGCTCAAATTGCAGCTAGAAAGTTGGGCGTCCTGAATAAAGTCAAGCGGTACTTCACGCCTGAACAGCTTCTAACTCTTTATAAAGCTCAAGTCCGATCTTGCATGGAGTACTGCTGTCACCTTTGGGATGGCTCGGCTAAATACCAACTTGCTGCACTGGATTCGGTGGAACGCAGAGCCAAGAGATTAATAGGCGATAAAACACTGGTGGCGACCAAGCTTCACAGCCTGGCTCACCGCCGCAAGGTTGCTTGCCTATCGGTCTTCTACAGATTGTACTTCGGAGAGTGTGCGCGTGAGCTGCATGAGCTCATACCACCGTCTCCTTTCTTCCATCGGACATCCAGACGCACGGCCGGCTACCATCCGTTCTTAGTTGATATACCCACATTACGCACTAAGCGCTTCAAATCATCTTTCATTATGCGCACAGCTAAAGAATGGAATTCCTGCCTGCGTCTGTATTTGAGTGCATATAACCTGAATCTCTTTAAGTCTAGAGTGAATAGGCATCTTCTGGGCTAGCTCGCTCCACAGTAGATCCCATCTCTGCTCTAGGGTAAGATTGGGGTCAAGAGTAAGCCCATCATAGATAAAAAAAAAAAAAAATGATGATGATCTCTCCGACCGATGTCGTTCATAGCGACCACTTCTACTCCTAATCAAGTCGGCGTTGATGCGCCCGTAGGTGGCTATTGTAGCCGATTTTGGCAGTAAACTCCCATGCACAGTGTGGGCTCGTGAGTTTGCCGCGACGCCAATTTATTGGTCAAGCACGAGAATGCTTTATAAATATGTGTACAGATAATTTCATACTTATTTGTGTTCGAGAACACACCTATCTCTAAGCCATCGAATTGCATACATATTGACATATCATAGCTTCTGATTTCGTGACATACCCTTGCTGGACTGTGAAACGGACAAGCAGTTTTTCACCCCTGAGAGCGACTTTCCCTATGCCCGAAGCTTTATTTCTTGCGTGACTGGGTGATTCGCAAAGTATGGCAAAGTGACTCGGCGGCGTCGTGACGTCACTTTGGGAAATTCTCGCAATATTTTTAAACAGATGAATGACTGTTTCCTTTACAAAGGACCTCTTTTGAGCATCTGTTTTCTTTATGCTTTCTTTTTATGCCAGAGGGCTTTACATTTAGACAGAGGAGTTTACAAATGTAAAATATTGTTTAGTTTGCAAAAATTTAAAGACAGGACTAGATAAAGATGTATATTTGTAGGTACTTTCAGATAAGGCCAAATATTTAAATGTAATTTTTTTAGGAAACGTGAACCCATTTCAGAACATTTCAGGGAATGCTCAATGCTGTATACGAGAAAAGTAGAGCTCGAGAGCGTCGCTCTATTGAAGCAAACGAAGAACTTGGCCGGTTTTTACACCGCGCCCTAAATACAGTCTTTATTCGCGGAACTGAGTTCCGGTGACACAGATTTAGTATCGCCCAGTTTTTATTAAGGAGTTTTTCCTTTATATTTTCTGCTATTTCTTATCTTATCTTATACCTTTAAACGTGCAAGAATTGTATTTAAATATATTTTTGGGATCTTGAATATGGCTCCGAAAACGATGTTCTCAAAGTTTCGTAAATAGGGTTTTTTGGGTGCGATAAATCAATCTAGATAGGTAACATTTTCCAAAAATCGTTATAACACACTTATTGTAAGTTGTTTTAAAACTGACAACGACATCCTTTGGTGAGTAATATACTAAAAATCGTTTTTATAAGTTGTTTTAAAACTAGCGCATAAAAAACAAACACCGAGTGAACTCGGTCCACCAGCTGGATAATTTAAAATGAGTAAGGCGAGGAACACACACAACGTCGGTTTGTGCGTCGTTTGTTCGATTTTCCACCTTATTTTTATACGAATACGGTTTATGTCAAACGATTTGACAAACAACGCAGCGTTGTGTGATGCCGTTTGACACAAACCGTATTCATATGCAGGTAGGGTGGAGAATCGAATGAATGACGCACAAACCGACTTTGCGTGTGTTCCTCGCCTAACACTGCTGATCTGCACTTGTCATCATAGATATTTCTGGAAGAAAAATTTCTATTTATCGAAGTGATATTAAATCGTATTTGATTGTACTCGCAATTACGCTTTCTCATCACAAGCTACTTGGTAAACTCATAAAAGTCGAGGGTTTGAGATGAAGCAATCAAACCACGCAATCTACGACGAGTCGTTCGAGTCGTTCACAAAGCACTTGACAAGTTGAGATACGTTCTAAACATTATTTATTGTGTCTTCTATATGATTATTTTGCAATTAAATAATTGATATTATCTCCCTATTTATTTTTAATACATTTCGAAGATCATTTAACTAGTTTAGTTTTATAACATTTTATAAATATGACACCAAAGATTATCCGTTCAGGTTGTCATACAAAATTAAGATTAAATTGCAGTATCATTGGTTGTTTTTCGCTTAGGAAGGTATTAAATTTTGATACAAAATAAATCTTGTTATTTGAATTCAGTAATCAAGCAATTAATTTGCCCCTAAACGAGCAGTATTTTAAAGTAAATTTAATTAAAGCTTCATTGGAACCTCGTTACAGCTTATCAAAACAAAATTTTGTTAAAAGTTTTGTAGAAACTTTTAATTAAGTAGGTATTAAATAAATAATTGTGATAATGAGAAGACAAATTATATTTATCCAGTCAGGAATTGGCTGAAAAATTGCATAGGATACCTACGTCATCGCCTTTTTTTGTGCCATCTTTGTCTTTTATTGAGTCATTGTCAAAATGAACTGTATTTATTGAAAAATTTATAAATGTCCTTTTTAGGGTTTCGTAGTCTACTAGAAACCCTTATAGTTTCGTCAAGTCTGTCTGTCTGTCTGTATGCCGCGCCCTCATAACTCCGTCAGTTTTGGAGCTATCGACATGAAATTTGGTGTGAAGATAGATCGTGTTGACCCAAATTTAGAAATGTTGAGAAAAGAATAAAGATAATTAAGGGAAGGTTTCTTTGGAACAAAGTCACTGAAATGTTTCTGTCTCGAGATATTTGCTTTTAAAAGGGGCGTTTTTGAGCCATAATTTGTTCCAGCTTTAACTCCTAAAGTATAAACGCCAAAAATAAAAAAAAAAAATTAGAATATACTTCTCAATCTGAAGTTACCATGAAAACTATAACGGATACTGTATCACTAAAGTTTGAAGAGAAATAAAAGTTTTTCAATTTGCGGTTGATACAGCTGCAAACAAACCAGCAACAAAATTAAGTTGGTAACTCTGAAAACCCTGATATTTAAACGTTGACTACGAAACCCTATTTGTGGGCGTGTTTGACACGCTCTTGGCCGTTTTTTTAAATGAAGGTAATTCCATGGACTAAAGATCTGTACTCATTCTCAATGTACTAACGTTCGTAACTTTTATTCCCTATGCTTGAGTGAGACGTGGTCCCGTCACGCGCGTGGTGAATAGTAATGACGAGATGAAATTAAACGGGTGACTGTACAGATGCACATTTTCTAGTCAGTAATTAAACTTCATGGGGTAATTTGTCTGTAAAGTTTACAGGCAATGTTACTAGATACTCTTGCATCGAATGTTGGTACGAACTGTACACACATAACGTCTGCTTCGACGTAATTTTTGCGATGCTCTATGCTATGGCAGCGTTAGGAAAATGCGAATTTCCACCTTAAGGCTGCTATCAACTTTTTCTGGCAAATTACCGAAAATAGGCGTTAGAAAAATCAGTTTTTAAGTTAAACTGTACGGTAAAAAAATAAAATATCTTATACATCGAGTCAAACACATCTTTATCTAAAAAATGTATTATAAACATTTTAACATTTTAATTTATTACTTATAGTAAAACAGAAAACTAAAACAAGTTACTGAAAATGTAGAGAAGACCTCAAATTAGGCCTGAGTTTAGATTTATGGTACACTGTAACAAAATACCAATTTTACATAATGCATAGAAGATATCTTCGAGAACAAACTTTATTTTGTACATTTTTCAATTTTATTCCACAACCTAGCTAAAAATATTCGTTTCGCATTTTGAATTTTGGCAAAATATTTCTCTATTTTAATGGCTTCTGTATGAAAAACTACCAACAGGATAAATTCGAAAAAATATATGTGTTAGAAGAAAATGTATTTAGTTATATTGCAAAAGAAATTAATTTTTATTCATTAAAATGTTATTGTTAAAAATATTCAAAAACACCTCTAAATTCCGCAAAATGACACTCCGTGCTTGAGTCGCGCGTCCGCTACCACGGGAAATTCGACTCAATGCGTATAAGTTTATGTTCAAATTTGAGTGGCGCACATTTTTGTTTCTGAGAAAAACGTGAAAGCCCTCCTTATCTCATATTATACGACGAGAAGACGCATGCCCAACGTTGCGTTAAAGGATGCGCCTGTCAAACAGTTTGGTTTTTGTCAAACAGTTTGACAGGCATGATATTCGGTGTGCGATAGATAATATAGCAAATAATAATTACCTACATTACCTACGACTTTGACACAAGACAAAAATTATAACAAATTCCGGTGAATCCGCAAAGTTTTGTATAATTATCATTACCAGCATGAAACAAGCTATTTAAATCCGCCCGTGCCTGACACAATTTTTGCGGTGTTTTTTCTTGTCACAATGTTTTTGCAGAGTGTGTGTGTCCTGAGGATCTACTGAGTTTTTTATTCTGATGAACATACGAAAAAGCTGGACGTTATAATATACTACTAATTTTACAATTGGAATAGTTAAATATTGTAAGTTCATTCAACGACTAGAGATTAAAGATTACCTATCTAGGCTACATTAGTAAATGACATATTATTTTAAAATGTTATGTGAGACATTTTTACAGTTGCATAATAGTAGTTTATGCAACTGCCTAATAATGAGAGGCTTTAGGATGAGAGTGTCTGTTTATCACACGAGGCGCAGCCGAGTGTGATAATAGTTTGACACGAGCATTCTAAAGCCTAATTATTTGCAGTTGCATACACTATTTTATCTACACTCTACAAGAAAAACTATGAAAAATAATTCAAACCTCCGCACTGCCACTATGGCGATTGCAAGCCTATCTACTGAACCACTAACTGAACGACTTTTGTACATAAGTAACTTTTTAACTAAACGTTAAAATGGAGGCTCATAAAATCTGAACAACTTTTAAAATTAAATAGCATTTATCGGTGAATTTTAATTCGAAAAATGATTTGAAGCAAAGATTTAATAATAAATAAGTCCTCATAATTTCAAGTGTCGTCCGCCGCGGTGACGTACTTTTTCATTCGACTTACTGACGGCCAGTGTCAAATTGGAACATATTACAATTTGGTACGCGGGTCAATTCGTTTAATTTTTTTTTCAAATACTAGAAATCGATCGAGTTACTTTATGTAGCTGCCAGTAGTGTGAAAGTTTTTTTAAAGGCTGTACATTCGTAATGCAGTTCATTACGTTCGTACTTTCGATTCTGTGAAACGAATATTACGAAATGAGTGTAGATAAACTAGATAATCGCTCTCCCACTTTCTCACAGTGAGTGACTACGACGTAGCGCGTCGGAGCTTCATTCGTAGCCGTCGTAGCGCGTAGGCATTTAATGGGTTCAAGTTTGTAGCACATGTTAAGGAGCATGCCTTACTTACAGCACAAATTGGGGAGACGGCGGGGCGCCTTTACAGATGGCTCACTCAGTACTAGCAACGATTTTGATGCTTACCGACTAGAATGAGATGGAATCTCAGAGGAACTCAAGGTGACTAAGATGGTTGTCACGAACGTCATATTTCTTGCATTCAAATCGGCTCATAATCATATTACGTTATTGTATTTAAAGCTCGTATTTCGTCCTCGTATTGAATATACCAAACATAAGTCAAAATCGCAAAAATTTTAGATAATGTCGAGTAATCTTTCTGTAAACTCTCTATTTACTGCTTAAAGCATTGCAAGTAAACCGCAATTATCTCGCTGAGTGGAGCTACTCAGCGCTGAGTGGCGCCGCCGCCGCTCACTTAGCGAAACACCTTTGAATTGCAAATGCACCAATCGGCGTGCACTCCGAAACGCTAATGCCTCCTCAGGAATTGAGTTACGGGATGGAATTATACTTGTAAATGTTGCGGACGGTTGTGTTTACCTTGATAGAGGTGGTGCATAATAATTGTGCCGATTTGATTCAGTTTTGCTATGCAAATTGATATTGACGACTAGAAAAAAAATTGACGCGCGTTAAATGCGTGTATAAAATGAATCTTCACACAGAAAAAAAACTCTCGGCACGCCTTCAAGGCGCGTCTTTTGTAGTTCTTTGTCCAAGAAGTCCAAAACCATTTTCCCTTTTTTCCACAAGGAAGGTTTTTTGATATGCATCAAAAAACTTGTCTCTGTGTAAGCAGGTACTTAGTTAGTTGACTAGACTTGGCGGGGCACCAAGTCCCATAAGAACTTGGCCCACTTTACAGCGGCTCGTGAGTTATAGACTCGTCCGAGGAGATAAATCTTAAGAAATCGGTAACGAGCTTACGTAACTCGGTAACGACTTCAAATTCCAAGATGAAAATAAAAAGATTTAATCAGGATCCTATATATAAATTTTGATTTGGTCTGTCTTATTTTACAGCAGTAATTGTCAAACGTTTAAAAACTACATAGGGGTGAAATATGTTTTTGAATAAACTTCTTAACAATGTGCTCTGAATGTGAAATAACGAATAGCACTTGTATTTCTGATGTATCCACCCATGAACAGATTGCCAATAGATGATTAAAAAAGTTCTTTGTTACAGACAGGAGCTACATTTTCGTTTATAAGGTCCTTCAATCTATGTGGATTTTAAGGTCTTTCAAAATGTCTTTTCAATGAAAAGTTTACCGGAGTTTACCCGACATCGCTACGTAAATATATAGATCTTAATCCCTTTTGAGAAACATTTACATGACTACTCAGAAATTATAAAGAAAATAGATACAACAGGGAAGAATATGTAAGTAAATCAAATTTCATTTCAATAATGTTATGTAGTTTTGTAAATACTATACATTGAAATCCTTTGTCACTTACCTAATATCCTTCCAATATCACCTCTCGTTGAATGAGTTGGAGTATTTCACAAACTTCCAAATTCACCACATTCACAGTCCGAAACAGTCACCCAAAAAAGCATCTAAAAAAGTAAACGAAAATCACAGAATTGTCGTAGTAACAAACCTCGTGAATCACTTCCCTACTTCCGATTTCATTTACACACTGGTCACCGAGACACTGATTTTCAGAAAAAAGTAAAAATTATTCCTGTCAACGGTCAGCCACTGTCACATTTTCATTATTCGCGCGCGTTCGAGCGTTTTGTTTTTTAATTGTTATTTTATTATTTTTTAGGTTATTCGTGGGTCTCTCTCGTGGGGAGTGGAGAGGTGTTTTCGCGTCGGTCGGTCGCCCGGGAGCTGGGCCGCTAGCTGCGGGGCGCGGGGCGCGGGGCGCGGTGTGCGGGGAGCGGGGTGCCGGAGGGATCGGAGGCTGCTTCAGTGTTGCCAGACGTACGAGAAGTCTCGTACCATTACGAGATTTGCAGTGAGATTTTTGTTACGAGACTTTAACAATAACAACTTCATTCGCATATCTATAAGAAATCGTGTTATCATTGATACCTACTGTAAATGGTATATTTTTAGCTCCCGAAAACAAGGCCCAAACCGGCCCAAAATGTACAGGTATGTAATTGCGTAAATTTCAAATTTCAACCATCAAATAAAATGTACGCCAGAATAACAGCTGAAAAGCTGTGCGGTAAAATTATTTTAATTTTCGTTTTGAATTTAACAGTCACAAGCGCAAAGAAATGACTAAAATAGCATAAAATTATTAATTTCCTTTTTTTGTCAAATTTATGCTTTTACGAGATTCTGTTGAAATTACGAGATATTTAGCAACAATGGCACGAGAAAAAAAATTTCATCTGGCAACCCTGGGCTGCCTCTTACCGCCGCCGCGATGCCAGCGCCGTCAACGCCGCTGGTCGAAGCCGTGCGAATATTTATTGCGTAACTATTGTCATCAATTTCAGTTGTTTCTCTAGAGAACAGTTTTCCGATTTATACTTTTCTCAAGATCTAGGTAATCATGGTTAGGGCTGACGCTCTTGAAACCGTAAGTAAGCTTTCACTTTGAGTCTTTGAGTTTTCATGCAAATCATAGACAAGAAGATACAACCGTTAGATATTATAGTCTATGGTTTGAATGACGTTTATAAGTGCGATGATCAAGCGGTGATTGAAAAATGTGAAGTCTGATTCCTTCTGGGCCGTCCAACTCGATTTCATTCACAAAAGTACTAGTACTAACTCCCATTGATAACTTGATAAGTCCCGATATTCCCACCCTACGCAGCTTCGACCCAACTTCCCATCTCTGTAGCAGCGCTACGACGCATGCGCGAACTGTACCCGATTTTACGAAACTACAGGCTACAATTCTACAGGCGAAATTCGATGTACATTGCGTAGCCCTTTAGCCATTATGATTTCGTTAATAACCCGGCCCACGCAATGTACATCGAATTTCGTCTGTAGAATTGTAGCGTGTAGTTTCGTTGCATAGGCCACTGATGTGCAAGCAGGACGGCAATAGTCATCGTATGGGGCCAGAGAGGGATGGCAAGAGTCGACAATAAGTGCATGTTCACTCGATTTGCTCCGACACGTCGCTTTTGAAGGTGACATAGTCAGTTATAAAGTGTTTTTTTACCGACTTAGAAAACGAGGAAGTTCCCATATCATTAGGATCTTGTGCTTTGATTTTAGCTGTAATTCTGTTAGGGTAGGTATTAAGCAAAGACCCTTTGTAAGATCTTTATTTGGTAATGCGCTAAATAAGTGGCTAAACTAATCATCAAGTCAGTCAGACTTATATTCTTCCTCTTTGTGTGGGACGCCAAGTCGTCCAACGGCCCGATAAACAGAGTTTTTCACCCACCACAAGTAGCAGGCCTTTGACATGATTGTGTAATGACCGCCGTCTAAGTAATCATAGACAGCAACCGGGACCAACGGTTTAATGTGCCCTCCGAAGCACAGAACTATCTTGCTTTCAGACAATCTTGTGGTTCAGCCTGTAATGTCCTAACCAGATTGGAAACAAATTCACAAAGTTATACCTAAATATCAACTTTGCGAAGTGGCCCACCGGGAATCAAACCCGGAACCTTTCACTTTGCAGGCAGCATTACCACTGCATCACATTGGCATTACAAATCATCATTAGTCAAAAGTACCTAGGTACTTACTTTCCAGAAGGATTTTACTTGCAATTCATTTAGGTATTTCAAACGTATAAAATACCTTCCATTTGGTAATGAAAAAAGCCGAACAAATGCCAACTTTTTAACAAGCTTTTCGATGACCTCCATCCCGCGTCGTAGTTCGTAGCGCTCGTAGCCTTATTCTTTTTGCTGTAGAGCTACGAAGTACCTACGTCGTAGCCGAAATTTTAAACGCTGTAATCTTTGCATTGTTCATTTGTCTCCGCTTATTCATTTGATTCTGGTATTTTCAATAGAGGTGAAGTTTGTTTTCTGTCATATTTCTTTTGCAAACAAAATATTTTAGATAATAAATGGGATATAAAACTTCTGTATTAAATCTTTGATGCATTTACGATGCGACTGATTTTAGAACATTCGAGTGGATTCGCAGCTTTACAATTAGAAGATGTAATTATTCAGTGGCGGGCAATGAAACTGCTGGCAATGGCTTAAATTGCGGTTACACAGTTATTAGTTCCATAGTTGGTACTTCTCGCTCATTCAGAGAGTTGCAATAATGTTTAAATTATCTTAATAAAGATTAATATAACATGTGATAATCATTTTCATTTGTTATAATTCATTGCATGGGAAGCAATTTTTTGGTAATAAAGATTTATATTATTACTCTAATAGGTATTTTTCGTTTTTTATCTACTTTTGGAGGTATTTTCCCAACCAACGGGCCTTATTATTTATTATTATATTTAGCCTATCAGATCCCACTGCTGGGCAAAGGCCTCCTCCGCGGTCTTCCACTTGTTGCGGTCTTGTGCAACCTCGGACCACTCCTTTAGGTAAGCGTCGATATCGTCACGCCATCTTTTCCGGGGTCTACCATATAAAGTAAAATAAATCTGATAGCCCAAAATCGTTTCCGTGGGTACCTGAAAACGGGTCTAGACGTAGGGGTAGACCCCGAAAACGTTGGCGCGATAATCTCTACATAATCAAAGGAGTGGACGACGTTTGTACTCAATCGCAATGAATGGAAGACTGAGCGGGAGGCCTTTGCCCAGCAGTGGGGTCTTTTGGATTACATATAATAAATAATAATAATAAAAAAACATTGCTACGACTATTCATTCATCGCAAAATAACTGATCTTCCGACACGCTGAATCCATTTAGCCGCTTGAATAGCCGCGACGTAGCTGAGTTAGCATTCATCTCGACGACGGATGGAGCACGCGTCTAGTGAGGAATAAAGTACAGTACAACTGGAAATCTCCTTTAAAAATATACTAAACAACTTCAGAAATTAAAGGGCGCCACATACCGCCTCCGGTTGCGTGACGTGCAGGACATCATGCGCGTAGCTATGACATTGTATCGTACGGGACAGTATGATGGTACCCTTATTTTCCAAGCGTCGCGGCGGCGCGGTGGCGGCGGTGTCGCGATCAAAAGAGTGGTTTGTATGGGGATACCAGAGAGCCCGGGCGTCAGCGTCAACGACGCCGCTGCGACGCCGTCACGTTGACAGCGCGCTGAGAAGCTCAGGGTTTGTATGGGATGCGGTCGGGTTTTTCTACAAGACCGCAGCGAAAACGTCAAAATTTGACGGCGTCGTTGACGCGCGCCGTTGTTGCGACGCTTGGTTTATAAGCCTACCATGAGACACCGCACACCGCATTATATGCGTGATTGATTACGCACACGCATACGCGGGCAGTATGCAGCCTCTCATACGATCCCATACAATACAACGTCAACTCTACGCATGTGATGACGTGCACGTCACGCATATGGAGGTGATGTGTTGCGCGCAAGTATATTCTACAAGTATTACTTTTAAGAGATGTAATAATTTGACTAGGTATCAATTTTGAAATACTTTGGCGCAATCCTGTGAAGCTTATTCTGAACTAGACTGTACTATCTGCAGTCGTCAGTGTCACAATCCCAACAGGGTTTCACCTTGTGCATTGTATCGTGACCTTGCACCTCGCGAGGCGCGAGTGCACGGCCGAAGTCCGATTGGGGACGCTGGAAAATTTGCACGCGCTGGTTTTAGATGCGCGTGCTGCATACATTGTATGTTTTTTGTTAATTAAGTACCTCATAATACATTCTTCTTCTTCGTGTCAATGACTCAAACTAGTTATTCAATTAACTTTTGCCTGTATTTGTTAAATAATTTTGTTCACGAGTATTTTGAGCTTCTTTTGCGTTGTTCTACGCTTAGACACATTAGGATTTTATAAATTTCTTTTTTAATGAACTCGTCCAGTTTGAAAGTCAAAATTAAAGACAGAAAGTTAAAAAAATACTGAAAATAGGTTAAGGGGTGAACGAACCCGTGAAACTGAACAACTTTCCCCAAAGAACATAGGTTGACATATGAAAAATTGGTCTTCACATACAAATGTCCCGCCTAGTGAATCAATGTGTATATGTGAGGTCCAAACTTTTAATCTTCTTGGGAAAAGTTGTTCAGTTTTATTTTTACCGTCATATTTTAGTTATACTGTTTTCTTTACAAAATTGGCCTATTTTCGATATAATTACCGAATCCCCTCTCGTTGTTTGCAACCCTCTTGGCTCTATAATGACTGGTTTTAATTACTCCGGGCGAGGAGCTGGTGTGATGATCAGCACCCCTCAACCCTCGTCAATTATTATCGGAAATCTATTATTAATCCCGCTGCTTTAAGGATTATTTTGTACTACAGGATGGATAGGAAAGGAAATTTTAAACAAGAATTATGTAAATGACGCCTTTAAATATTTTCTATAGCGTGAAATATTGTGCGCATTTATATTTTGTTAGACAATTCAGATGTTCAGTTTAATTCAGTCATGTAAGTCAGACATAGATGTCCATATGCCTTACACCCTGTATTAACAGATTATTCTGATGGTATGGTATTACCGCTAACTGTTTGCGGAGGATCCAGGAAATAGGTTCCTGTTTACTTGTACTTTAACTAAGGCTGTGGTCAAACGCACGGGCACTTATGTAACTTAACTATATCTACACTGTCACAATTTTCTACTTGCCTATGCCTACCAGTCAAAAAAGCTTTTTTTTTTAAAACGATCCTAATGAATCTACCTTATTTATGAAGTCACTATCATTTTAAAAAATGACGTCAATATAAGAAAGGGTTTTCTGTTTTATGGATAACGTTGAATGAGAATAGTTATATTTTTTTACAATAATTTTAAACAAGTATGTCTCGCATTTTATTAACTATCCATTCAAGTACCGAATTCCAATAATCTTTTTAAGGATCGTCGTCGATTAAGATCATTCATAGCACAATTTAACATTTTACTCTGTCTGTATACCGGTACAACGTCTGCCTGATTGTCGGCTGCCATGCTTCCTACTCATGTCACCACCACACCAGCCACTACTACATTACCTCAGAATCTCTCTGTCTCCTCGCAACTAGCCTAGTACTGATTTCTAGGTATGATTGCGCTAAAAGCGATGTAGAGTTTTTGACTTCGGCTAAATATCTGTCGAGTGTGGTCAACGATGCCGGCGATACCACCTATGCCACCGATACCGATAACATCTATACAATAGCATTCCCAAAGAAGGTTGACGTCAGGTAGGTCAGGTCAGGTCAGGTTGGCAATGTTTTATGATGATGATCACGCTAGAGTTCAGTGTATTTTACACCTTTACAGCCACAACAGTCAACTGCTGGACATGGCCTCCCCTTCTTTGGGGTATTGTCATACTTACTCACCAGCTTGGCAGGCTGAATTGGCGAGTGCAAGGAAAGCTGCTGCCTAGAGTTAAGTTGTGTTCCAATAATATTTTTGACCTATTTCAATTTTGTAACAGATTGCTATGCCATGAGAATAACCTTGCGTCGAAAAAATTGTGTATCATTTGAAGATTCATTTTGGAAACATACTTCGGAAACATTAAACATGAATGCGGATACCATATCTCGTAGTAGGGGCACTACCGGCAGCAATTACATGCGGGTGTGAGCGGATATCTCTGGATAAAGACGGAGATCTCAAGCACATAACTCATGTTCGCAGAAAGACGAAGATTATTCTATCAACACCAAATACAGACATTTCCTTTTAGACACAGTACCGGTATTAGCTACCACTTTGTTTGAGGGCCTTCTAGCAGAAAATAGAGAGTTTATAGAAGGTTCACTCGACCCTATTCAGGATTTTTGCGATTATCACTTGTTACATAGCCAGGGTTGCAACTGTCAAAAATCTCAAAGTAGGTATAAGAATATCAAAACAGCATTGGTACAAGAACGGCATATGAATTTCAACCAATTGTTATCCAAGAAATATTACGTTTGTGGCAACCATCTTCTTAGTTACCTTGAGTTCCGCTGAGGTTCCAGTTAAAGTCAGTAAGGGTCAAAATCGTCACTAGTACTAAGTGAGCCATCTGTATAGTCGCCCCGCGCGCCGTTTCCCTAATTTGTGCTTCTAGGCACAAAATGTTGACACTCGCTACTAGCCGGTTCGACCCGGTTCGACATTGCGCGTAAACGACGGCGTTTGGATGTCTGTGTGAGTATTGCGACGTTTCCTTGAAGCTGGCTCTCTGGATGAGCGCGAGCCAATACTTTCATTGTGCTTCTTGATTTGACCGGAGCGATCCGGTGAAGGTTACTGAGGTCAAGTCGCGGTTGGGTAACAACTTGTTTGTGGGCTGCCAGAAGTAGAGGTGCCCTTATTTAGAACTGCTTCTATTTGCATAATGTTGTTGTTGTCGTATACTTTTAATATACAAGATAGCTACTTGACATTATTGTTCACTTTGTTTGACGTTTTTGTGCCAAGATTTTACTCCAACATTTGACAATTTTAACATTTACCACTCTGTTATCTATCATCAAAGTTATCATATCAAATATATTTTAACCTATCCAAGATTGAACATATTAATACAGTTAGTTATCTTCATATAAAAAACTAACTACGTTCTGAAAAGTAGATACTAAGCGAAAACATGAGAGTAGGCAAAGAAACCAAAAATGCTACGTTCTACGTGTTCCAATACTGTGTACTACGTCATTCCTGTAGACCAGTGCTACGCATTTCTCCGCTTGCTACAAAATGTGCCTACATACACTTTGATTTACTTGTGCAATTCGTGGTGCAAAAAACTATAGTTGCGGCGTATGTAAAATTTAAATGTAATGCATTTTAAAATGAAACGTATATTTCCATACCTTTGAGTTGCAAACCTTCCAGACAGAACGTAGGTATTCACCAACAATAGGACCGTAACCTTGGCGGTGATTGTCCAATTGCCGTCAATCTGGGCAGCCATCTCGCCAAGAGGGTGACAATGGCGAGTGACGCGCGGGCCGAGATTGCCGGCAAGTGGATAAACTGCTTGTTTGCTTGTTTACTTGCAGGAGCGTTGGGTGCTGGGTTCTGTCATGTGATGCCGGTTGGATAATTACGTAATATTTATTGGAAGACAAAATGTGAAGAATAATGTTTATAAAGGTAAAGAAGGTAATGGATAGACAAGACTAGAGTTATGGAATAACAGGAAAAATAGCTTAATTAACTACTAGTTTAAGGAAAGAATGATAGTGATTAGATTACGTTACCTGAATAAAAAGTGACGGTCGATGTGGCCACAGCTCCGCGCGCCGTTTCTCTAATTTGTGATGTGGCGCAGTGGTAGTGCGACTGCCTGCGACGCAAAAGATTCCAGGTTCGATTCACGGTGGGACACTCACAAAGTTGATATACTTATAATATCACTTTGTTATTCCCAGTCTTGTTAGAACACAGTGGGCCGAAACACCTGCATGTTAGAAAACAGAAATGTTTCCGTGCTTCGGAGGGTCGTAGTGATCCATCGGGCTCGGTTGCTGTCTATGATTACTTAGACGGCGGTCGTTACACAACACAACCATGTCAGAGGCCTGCTAATTGCAGTATGCGGTTGTACCAATGTGACACCGCTAAGTTTCAACGGGTCGTTGGATGACTCGGTACCCACAGGAAGAAAGAAGAGAAACATAAAAAGCAGTAGGAATCTGCCGTAGAAGATATACAAAACTTACGTTACCTACGACTTTTGGTATAAAACATTTAGTACTATACTTCGGTTTAACCGCTTTATAATCTTGGCTGCAGGCCGCAAGCACCAATGTAGGTTAATTTCGTGGAGTGAGATCAACAGGCCTGCAGCTTCTTGATAAAATTAATCCCTTTAAATCATTTTGACAGTGCTGGAACTCACCTGCAGTGTTTTACCTATAGGTTTTGTCGCAGATCTTTTTATTTGTGCAAGATGTAATATTAATATGACAACTTGGGAACGGAAATATATTTGATGCCATGTTTGTACAATTTTATACCTATAGTACGGTCATTCGAATAGGCCATATTTGACAGCTGTCAAATCCATGCTAGGAAACATGTAAATAAAGAAAAATAGACCTTAGGTCACAGCATTAACTTGATTTTGACAGCTGTCAAATATGGCCTATTCGAATGACGGTACTATACTCATTTGCAAGTGTTTCACGTTATTTTGTAAAAAAACTATTTATACTTTCATAGGCATTATCTCAATTTTTTCAACTGAACTTTTTATAAAGCGCCACGGCGCACCGATAGCCAAAGTAGCGATATCAGTTTTTTGCTCTGATAAAACATTTTTATGTGTGAAATTCTGTTTTTTCTTCAGCTTTTGCCCCGTCTACTTGGCGGCATATTACCACTTTGTAACTCGATCACTCGAACAGAGAGCTTCTTGCCACTTTCAGTGTCATCGATATAGAAAAATCTTACGAAACTCTAAAACGTGAAACGGGTGATGTTGTACTTATTCACAGGGAATGATTTTGCCTATTCCTGGTTTTTCATTGTATACCTACTTCGGGTTTTGCCAACAGCCACGGGGATTTTATATTAATTTATGAGCTCCGAAAGTATCAATTTTTTACTAAAATTCAAGTGACCAAAATATCAAAGTAGCAAAAGTCAGAGGGGCAACATTGCCAAGTGGCGAATCGTAATAGAAAAAGAAAATCCAATTTAAACTTGAAAGAACCACTAAAACTCATCAAAACATAGCGAACGTTTGAAGCGGTGGCAGGGAGCGATGTTGGTACTCGAGAACAACTGTGACTGCGAGATAGCGACATTCCGACGACTCTAGAAACTTTGAGAACTTCGCACAAAAACCCGAACTGAGGGGACGTACCAAACTCGCTTTCGATATACAGATGGCTCACTATATAGATAATTAGTAACCATTTTACACACACATTTAAATAATTTGTACTTACTCTACGCACATCCACGGCTGAATTAAACAATTTCAAGGTAAAGATTCCTTTGTTATTTTCTTTCGGGACTACTGGGTTGGCTTATGATGTGCATCTTTCAACAATGCAGTGTATCTAATGTAATTTAACTAACAATACGTATTTCCTTGTCCCAAAGATTCGATACATAAGTAGGTACAGTAGCAACCGTAAGTTGTCAGCTAAGAAACAAGTAGGCGTGTTAAAAAACAAAATCCCGACTGTGGTAATTTTAAAGTAGTATTTTGCCGTAAAAATCCGCCATCCTAAATCTATAATTTTTTAATATAGCCAGTGTCACTCGCGCTGATGAGACGAATCTAACGACACCTCATAATTCAAAATCCAACTATCCGTTTGGGCTGTAGCCCGTGAAAAAGAATGTTCTTGTCCACATACATACATACTTTCGAAAAACATAACCCTCCTTCTGAGGCAGTCGGGTAAAAAGCAAGTGTTCCTTCTGCAAACCTCTTTATGTTGTGCTTCTAACAAGTTATCGGAGTTTTAGGAATTCCACTTCGCCATTGCGAATACGAGTCAATACAAACAGAGCTCGACGAACAAATTAATAGAAAACTTGCGGATTGTTGTATAACTTCGGGGTTCAATTAAAACAAGGATTAGTTAAATCAGTTGACTCAACACTTCGCTTCAAGAGTTTTGTTTTTGTCGGTCCAATCTATACATCTAATAAAATCGGTAATGGTCGGGGTACAGGAATCATTTATAGATTTCAAAAACACTTCTATACCGCGTTTTAGAAAACCGACAATTTTAGCAAAAGCGACATCTAATTTTTATTTTTACCCTAATCGTTTGTTCGCAATAATCTTCGAAAATATAGAACGTGTGTACATGAGACTCTTTGTGGTGTGTAGCTACTAGCCCTGGTCAACACCTTGGATACTTTTTACCGCGGGAAAAACGCTTATTCCTACGTGAAATACGATTAAAATATACTGTGATCATCATACATATCCCTGTCCATTGGCTGTCAAAAAGTACAAACCATTGACATCACTTTCTGACATTCATTGCTTACAAACAAGCTCAAAGAGGATGTAAATAATATTACTAACGCAAAACAAAAAAGATAAGTACTAAAACTTAGGACCACGCCCAAATTATGATGAGAAATTGTAAAACAACTTATTTCTTCACCCGTACGCCGTAGTTCAACGAATGGAGCCCACACGTCTGCCTCGGCAAGTCCTGCTTGGTGCTGTAGCAAATTCGAAACGCAACGTGGGAAGACCCATGCTCCGGTTTAAAGATTGCGTGAAGAGAGATTTAAACGCATTCGGTATTAACCATCATAAATGGGAAGAGATTGCCGAGAATCGTGACAAGTGGCGCAAAGACTTAACGGATGGACGCAAAGCACATGACCAAACCTGGTTCGAGATCTTGGCGGCCAGAAGAACGCGTCAACATCAAGCTTCTTCTGCCGTCAGTACCAGCCAATAACATACCTGTAGAGTGTGTGGTAGAGTCTGCCGCTCACGAATTGGTCTATTCAGCCATGAAAAGGGCTGGAAACCTTCTTGACACTGACATTGTTTAAATCGTCTGCAATAGACGGAATAAGGCCAATGATGACGCCGTAGTTCTTTCGTGCCGCAACAAACAGGTCGCGTCGAGACTTGGTCAAGAACTCCGATATGACCATTCCTGTGTTCTTGAGTGCCGTCTTCGAATCCTAGATTTCCCTCCGTTTGTCAAGGTCACGGAACCTAACGAGTAATAGACCTAGCCTGTGGCAGGCTTGCAGATCGGAACTGGTAATGTCGGACAGCTGCATTTTGTCACCTATTACTTTTGCAATGACCTCAGCTAAACTTTCATCCTTGGTTTCAGCGACCATGGAACAGGAGGACCTTTCTTCTCAGAAAAGCTTTATGATGTCAAGAGACAGCAAGATTGTCTGTGCTGAGATTTTAATGAGCGCTTGCCAGACTAAGCTTTTAAAATCAGCATACTCACCCGCCAGGGTCTTCAGATCTGCGTGGACCGGAGCAGGAGAAGCGGTGGCATTCTTGAGACGGATCTCAAACTCTCCCATGCGGCTAAACAGTTGATCGAGGTCTGCTTTGTTGTTTGTGAGGTCAAAGTGTCAAACTCCAAATATTGTAAAAAGTGCTTGCGGTGTTGAAATTCTTAGTTGCGGATAGTGATGATAAGCCACTTAATTAGGTACTGTATGCATTAATAATATAAATATAAACGCAGTAAGTATTATTTATTAACTAGCTGCCCGTCAGCGGTTTCACCCGCTGCAACCTATTATTCCGCGGGAAGATAGCATTATTCGCCAAGAGATGTCGCTGTTAGTTTTCGCCGAAAACGTTTAAAACGCGAATCGGCTCAGTCACGCCACCTATTTCAAAAATATTACAGTAAAATATTAGTCATCTTGTAGGAGATTAAGGGCCGTCGCAGACATTGGAAACAAAAATTTCTCGACCGGAAATTTTCCGGAACAGAAAATTTTCTCATTAAATTCATTTTATTTAGCTATAGTAAAGCACTACGAATCGTAGTCAAATGTTGTTCCGAGGCTGATCGACCATTTAGTTTTAGATTTTAAGATAACTTTAATTTGCTTCCACTGCGCTAAGATCAGCTTCGGAATCAAACAATATTATTTATTATAAACTTTCCCCTTTTCTCTTAAATGAACTTTAAATAAACCTACTTACTTTGAGTAACGAGAGTTGCCTACGATACTCACGTAAGTATTGTAGGTAACTCTAGGTACTCATACATACTATTGTTTTAAATCTAGGTAGATACTTAAGTAGGTAGGTTCATTTATTTCAGATTTAAACTCATTTTTAATTCATTTTAACAGCGTGCAATAATAGGCCTGAAGTTTGATTCACTGTCTTTTTAATTCATTTCCTTGAATACACAAAATATGTCATTTACTTAGTAGTCAAAAACGATTATCATTTATAAAAATTTCTTTCATCCACCGCTTGCTATTGGCTAGAAACGCGCTCAATGCCCCGCTCTGCAGCCCCGCACAGGTCAGACAAACGAGCACATTTGCCGCCATTTTCAAAATTTACGAATCAGTTAACAATATTCTAATATCCAAATACATTATTATAATACCCATTTTCAGTTTTAAAGCTACCTAAAAATCACGGCCAGATGTGTATTTTTAATAAAAAACCAGCAGTTTCCAGTGAAGAATGTTTGATATCCCTTGGAAAAATTAGTCGCCACATTAGCTTTATTAGCACCTAACCAGTTTTACACTGACCCTGCTTGATATATTTGATACCTTACAGTAGCAGCCGTTTTTTAGTTTTTTTGATCCTACCATTTTGTTGCTTGTATAGTTTAATAGTTGCTAAGATATTTAATCACTGCCAAGTTAGTTTTTTTGTGACTTAGTAGAAAGTTGCCTAAAAAGTATTTCAGTTGCCGTGTTAAATATTAGCCTTAATTAAAATATGCAGAGCTAGTTAGTTAGTATTATTGTCACGACTACCTGTGTAGTTCTTTCTTCTGTGATTCATATTTCGCAAAGTGTTAGTAAGTAGGTAGGTACTTAAGATATTTTTCCTTATTTAATCAAGCATTACTTTTTTGTTAGTGTAGTAAGTAATTACTTTCTGTTTATTACAATTCGATCTTTTAAAATGGAAATTGTACTAATTTTATTGTTAATCCGGTTGCGTATACTCGACAACCCCAGACATATTAAGATCATGGTGCAGAAAAATTTGGAGACCAGACCCACCCCACCTTATGTGAGGCGGTCGGTGCAAAGAAGTCATTCTACCTGTTTTGTGAACCTATGGTAGGCTCAAACGTAACGTCCGTTTCATCTGCCGTAGATTGTGCATGCCTGTATCACTTAAAAACTTAGTGATGTATTGATGTTGGGAATGGTGGCAGACAAATGTCTTGAGCAACAACGATGATAGATAAGTGATGACTTTTATCAGCTCTGAAGAGCTTTTTGGCACACAAGCGTCCCTTGGCGAGACGAAGTTCGCAGGCACCATCTAGTTTATAGATATGTTTATGTTTATGTCTTTTTATTTCACGTAACTTTTGACAAACAATTTGTTATCTTTTACGCAGCGGGCCCGGGTTCGATTTTCCGCTGTGGTACAGGTATTTAAATAATGAATTTAAGTCTGTTTTCAATTCCGGGTAAATAATTTTTGGTTGTGATTCCGTGTATCTTCATGACATCTTGGCTCTTTTTTCGTGAGAGACACCGAATCGTCAACGACCCGAAGAACCCTGATGTCAAAGTTTTTCAACATTAGGGTTCTCGATGAGTATTTGTTCGTGTTTAACTAAGAATAGATTGTACTAAATGAAACGACCACAATATTTCACTCCTTAAAATTATATTAAAAACACGCAATAAACTCACTCTACAATCACAACAAAAATGCAAAAAGCACTATATCAAACAAAGAACACACTAATCTATGGTGACCCTACTGACCCTATACGAGTCGCCGACGACGTTGTTAGTGTTGCGCTGGAAGAAATTGCTCTTGCTCCCCAAGGCCGTGTCCCCACTGGTGCTGCTGATGGCGGTCACCACGTCGTTGGTTCTGGTGGTCCTGTTGCCACTCGCGCGACCCAGTGTCAGATTGTATCTAGAAATGTGAAAAATAATTCATTTCAATCGTATTGTCCTTAGGAAAGTCGAGTGGTAGCGGGTAAGAACTCAGGATGTTTCATTAAAGGCGACGTAGAGTTTATGACGTTGACTACAATGTCTGCCAACCATGATCAACCGTATGGTGTCGGTAATACCACCTACGATAGCAATCCCAAAGAGGGTTGATGTCAGGCAGGTGGCCGGTCTTAAATTTAAGCCAAATCCTGTTGCATCATGATTTTGTGTTCAACAAAACATGTTGCGCCGACCCTAAGTAATTGGGATTAGGACAGGAAGATGATGATGTTCTTAGGAACGTAGCTAATTCTGTGTATTTTATTCCAGACTATATGAAAGTGCTCATATTAAAATGGAGGTACTAAAGAAATCTTAGACCTCTGTTTTTTCACGGATTCGTTTATATTGCAGCCTACCTGGTGATCTCGAGCCCCAAGTGTTTGGTGCTGAAGCTGCGCCCCAGAGACTTGGATCGCTTCACCTTGAACTTGTCTCGCACTTTGACATCGTATAGAGGATTGGATTTGTTTATGTTTTAGTATTATTTTCTACGTTTTCCTTCGTTTCATTTGCAGCCTACCTGGTGATCTCGATACCCAAGTGTTTGGTGCTGAAGCTGCGACCCAGAGACTTGGATCGCTTCACCTGAACTTGTCTCGCACTTTGACATCGTATAGAGGTTGGATTTGTTTATGTTTTAGTATTATTTCCTACGTTTGCCTTTGTTTCGTTTGCAGCCTACCTCGTGATCTCAAGACCCAGGTGTTTGGTGCTGAAGCTGCGCCCAGAGACTTGGATCGCTTCACCTTGAACTTGTCTCGCACTTTGACGTCTTATAGAGGATTGGATTTGTTTATGTTTTAGTATTGTATGTAATTTAATTACGTTTTCCTTTGTTTCGTTTGCAGCCTACCTGGTGATCTCGAGCCCCAAGTGTTTGGTGCTGAAGCTGCGTCCCAGAGACTTGGATCGCTTTACCTTGAACTTGTCTCGCACTTTGACGTCTTATAGAGGATTGGATTTGTTTATGTTTTAGTATTGTATGTAATTTAATTACGTTTTCCTTTGTTTCGTTTGTAGCCTACCTCGTGATCTCTAGACCCAAATGTTTGGTGCTGAAGCTTCGCCCCAGAGACTTGGATCGTTTCACCTTGAACTTGTCTCGCACTTTGACATCGTATAGAGTTGGATTTGTTTATGTTTTGTATTATTTGTCTTTTTCTGTTTTCCTTTGTTTCGTTTGCAGCCTACCTGGTGATCTCTATCCCCAAGTGTTTGGTGCTGAAGCTGCGCCCCAGAGACTTGGAGCGCTTCACCTTGAACTTGTCTCGCACTTTGACATCGTATAGAGGGTTGATGATGCGTATATGTTTTATGGTCTGAAATCAATTCAAATATAGGATGAAATTGACAGCTGAGATCGGCCTTTTGTAATTAAAATGTTTCAAGCAATCAGGCTAGTGTTGTAATTTGACTCATACATTTTATTCATTGAACTGTTGTCCATGATTCCTAGATGTATTTGTTTTGTAAAGTAAATATGTTCATATTTACATGTATTTATAACGTTCCTACATACTTTACGTTACGTAAAGAGAATACGTTACGCGTATACTTTACCAAAAATAAATAATATTGAAATTTAAAATGTAGGCACTGGTTAATAAATTCACATTAATGATATCAGACTGTTACTAGTTATGTTCTCTTCTATTAGCTTTTAAATAAAAATTTCGTCAGACAGGAAATAAATGTGAAGTTAGTTTGTTATACACTTGGAGGAAAGCTGGGGTAGGGAGACGCTGTACGAAGCACTTCCCCTCTGTCACGGCCTTTACCCATGCCTCTTATTACAAAAACCAGTTGCTGTCAAGATTATTTCCTAGAACGAGTCCAGTCGCGCATGTCAAATGAGCTCCGATAAAGCCGATTGTAGAGCTAATAATGCCTAAAAAATATGTAAAAATACAAATTTACAACAGGAACAATATCACTTTTCATCTGAAAGTATTCCTCTAGTACAATATCACTAAATAATATATAAAATTAGCGATTGAAAATTGTACGTAAGTGTTGCCAGTAAGTCGTACAAAATGACTAATTTGGTTTTTAGGTGGATCTACAATAAAATTATTGTATTTGGTTCCTATTTTTTTATTATTTTGTGTCGAACAATGGTGTTAATTATAGTATCGTTATTTACAAATAAGAATATAATATTCCACCATATAATGGGTAACGATTAACGATCTCAGTTTATTGATGCCTTTATTAACAGTAAATAGCTTGCTAAATAAATTGAATGTTATTTTGTTAATGATGTTATTGCGCCTATATTTCTATTTACTACAAAATCCTATTCTTGAGAACTAAGTTGCTTTTGAAAATGCAATAATATGACACAATATTGAGTACAGGTACAGGTACAGCCACAACAGTCCACTGCTGGACATGGGCCTCCCCCGTATTGGGGGCGTTGCCATACTCACCACGCTTGGCAGGCGGATTGGCGAGCAATATTGAGTAGACTGATGTAATTAATCGAAAGGTTAAGTATCGATATTGTCGATTCCAACACTAAGCTTGATTTGACAGCTTTACCTCTCCCCCCGCAAAAAATGGCAGAAATATTTGTATAGAGTAAAGTAGCTATACCCACTCCCTTCCGGGCCGGAACGGATCGAAGATCGAGTTGCTCGAAGGTTATACACATAGTAGTATGTTTGTCTTATAGGCAAATTTAATATTGAAAATTGAAATAAACTAAATTTATTTTCATAAAGATTCAATCACAATCTTTGAATCACATAACTTGATCATTTGGGTACAACACTATTTATTTATTATTTTAAAATACAAAAACGTGGCAACCCACCAAACGCCAATTCAGTCTATCTGAATAAAAATCCTACTATAGTGTTGTATGTAATTTCCTACGTTTTTCTAAGTCTCGTTGGCAGCCTACCTGGTGATCTCGATCCCCAGTGTTGGTGCTGAGCTGCGTCAGAGCTTGGATCTCTTCACCTTGAACTTGTCTCGCACTTTGACATCGTGTAGAAGATTGGATTTGTTTATGTTTTAGTATTATTTTCTACGTTTTCCTTCGTTTCATTTGCAGCCTACCTCGTGATCTCAAGCCCCAGGTGTTTGGTGCTGAAGCTGCGTCCCAGAGACTTGGATCGCTTCACCTTGAACTTGTCTCGCACTTTGACGTCTTATAGAGGATTGGATTTGTTTATGTTTTTGTATTGTATGTAATTTTCTTCGTTTTCCTAAGTTTCGTCTGCAGCCTACCTGGTGATCTCGAGTCCCAAGTGTTTGGTGCTGAAGCTGCGCCCCAGAGACTTGGATCGCTTCACCTTGAACTTGTCTCGCACTTTGACATCGTATAGAGGATTGGAGTTGTTTATGTTTTTGTATTGTTTGTCTTTTCTGTTTTCCTTTGTTTCGTTTGCAGCTACCTCGTGATCTCAGGACCCAAATGTTTGGTGCTGAAGCTTCGCCCCAGAGACTTGGATCGTTTCACCTTGAACTTGTCTCGCACTTTGACATCGTTAGACTCTATACTCTAGAGGTTGGATTTGTTTATGTTTTGAAGTATTATTTCCTACGTTTTCCTTTGTTTCGTTTGCAGCCTACCTGGTGATCTCTATCCCCAAGTGTTTGGTGCTGAAGCTGCGCCCCAGAGACTTGGAGCGCTTCACCTTGAACTTGTCTCGCACTTTGACATCGTATAGAGGGTTGATGATGCCCGTGTAAACTTCATTTCGTGGCTGTCTGAAATCAAAATCAAAATATAGGATGAAATTTTACTAGTGAACGATAGCGAAAAGTCGGAACTTACAAGTAATAAGAACAACTTTCCCCAAGGAGCAATACTAGGTCGAAATATGCTAAAATAATTTGGACGTCCCATACAAAATTGTCGATCAGCTGGTTTGAATTACTATGGAAGGTCCAAAAATATTTTTCTTATTTGATTAAGTTTATTTGTTTTTTCATATTTTGACCTATGTCGTTTGTGGAAAATCGTTCCCCATCATCAGTTGGTTCTGAGCTTTCGTTATCGTTCGCTAGTAAATTTCACCAAGTATATTCACAGAAAGAAAAATCAAATTCAAGGAGAAGAAAGAAAATGAAAAGGTAAAAGGAGATAAAAGAAAGAAATAGTAGAAAAATTTATTATTACACAATAATCAATTAATGGAACCTACTTGTCTATTTGTGTGTTTGTCTGTGTCTGAGTGAGGTTGAGGCGTGAGTTCACTTTCTCTAAGTATTCCAGGTGCTGTTCCAACTCTTGGAGTCTCTTCGGAGGCAGGTAGTCCGAGTAGCGTTTTGTCATCTGGAAAAAATATACAAGATTATTTGTGATGCTTCTAACGCTTGCCGTACTATTCTAAAATGTTGAAACCAAGCTGTCAAAATCAGTGAAAACCTTGCACATCGCTAGCCAATACACCTTACCTTTACCTTTACAGCCACAACAGTCCACTGCTGGACATGGGCCTCCCCGTATGGCCAATACACCTAAAAAAAAACCCTGATGGCCTCCCATGTCCAGCAGGTACACAATTTTGGACAACGGTTTTTTCCACCGCTGGCAGGATTTGAACTTGCTACCTTCGGCATTATGTAGTGGCATCGGCAAAACAGATGCCAAGGTCGCGAGGTTCAAATTCTAACTTGCAAAATTTTCTACCGGCGCAGGCAGAATTTGAACCTGCGACCTTTAGCATCTGTATTGCCGACGCCACCATATGCCAAGGTTGCAAGTTCAAATCCTGCAGTGGAGAAAACTTTGCAGATTTTCCAAAATCTATGATACCTTTTCTTTGCTCTCGCGTCTCGGAAGGGGCGGCGGCGTGGGCGCCTCGTCTGCAGACGTGTAGTCTGGAGGACGGGGCTTGTACGACTGAGGAGCTTCCACTGGTATTGGTCAGACTGTAAACGCCACGACCTGGTGAAAAAGCACTGGTTTAGAAGAGCATCACCTAGAGGCAATCATCAACCAGTTCCCATTCCAGGATTTACTTTTCTCTACTGCGTCAATCATCGAAGCTCATGTGCCAGTCTTGACTAGTGAGGTCGTCCGCTTAACGACATTGTCGAACAATCGAGCAGGAGGTCTTTCTGCTCCTCATGATTATCACTGTCTTTGACTACTTTTTCACCATTCGTCAAGTCTCATTGTCAAATGCCTTGCCCACCTCAACCCTAACTTCGTTAGTCACTTACGTAAATTTTTGTCTTTACGTTGTCTACTTATACAAAGTTTCTTATTTGCTGTTTAAAATAACCTAAAACTGTAACAGTTCAGAACTCACGTAGTAGTGCCGTTTCTGGAACTCTCACTGCTCCTAGAACGGGCGTTGCGCGCGAGTCGGTGCAGCGCAAACAGCGCACCTCGCTCGAGCTGCCGAGCCAACCACAACTCTTGCAGTACCTGGCGACAGAGCAAAACAATCAACTGTGTCCCGCCTGCAATCAACCAAGGCATCTCACGAGGTACATACATATGAAGCAAATACTCGTATGTGGCTAGGAGTGCGCCTAAAAGTTGGAACTGTTGGCAGTGGTTAGAACACAACCTCTCTTTCCATCAGTAGCAAAACACCGGTGACTACACTATTGAG
Source organism: Phthorimaea operculella (assembly GCA_024500475.1). Taxonomy (NCBI): domain Eukaryota; kingdom Metazoa; phylum Arthropoda; class Insecta; order Lepidoptera; family Gelechiidae; genus Phthorimaea; species Phthorimaea operculella. Next base: position 111,012 of record JANFCV010000458.1, read on the forward strand.
CCTCTATGACTTCTCATACATTTGGTGTTTGTATCTAGGGAGCAACTTCTTACGCTTTGACAGTACGGCGCGGGCCGATATGCGCACTCTGGCTTGCTAATGTATGCAGTATGTTCCTTGCCCGAGCCTACCTAGTAAGTATGCCTCGTAATGCCGAGGCTGCTCAGTCAGTTTGGACACAGCTAGTAGATAGAGCCCGTCCACGCGATAGTGGACAAGATATACTTCCATAATTTCGCGGACTCGATTAGAACCGCGGTAGCCAGATTGTTAGGGCGTCGGCCTGATGCCGAAGGTCGCAGGTTCAAATCCTGCCTGCGGTGAAAATTTTGGAAGTTTTCCAAAAACAGCTAGTATAATCAACATATTCATAGTTAAGTTCTTTCATTTTATGGCTGAGAAAATCTAATTAGACCGTCCAATGAGACAGAACCATCAGCATCAGCGAATAAAAACATCATCTATTTATTTTTGACCTCTTACGTGAACTTTCCCGCCTGCAGTAGTGCAGGCACCACTTCTCTAAAGCGAGATGGGTAGCATGCATCCCACTTCTAGGCCAGGATGTTGAGGAGCCATGTTCCCAACCAACCATTCATCTTCCAGGCCCACGCGGTTTCTTCCGTGTCTGACACGCCGGATTCTTCCACTGTTAAAAACAAATAATTATCGTTAATCGTATTGTATTTAAAACCCTGGACTATTATGAGTGCCACGTCAATAATTTTATTGAAGCGCACTGATTATGAGGCTGAAAACCACCATATCATCGACGTAGCTGATAAATTAAAAGCAATGGCCTCTTACCACTTAGAGCATCTTTCACGCTGTTGATAAAGTCCAGCGTCTCAACAGACTGGGTCTGCTGACAGCTTTGTTCCTGACAGTATTACCAGCCGATCTTGGCCTCTGCCGTATCTCTTTCATGCTTTCCACCGGTTCCGTATACCAGACTTCTCAACGTGTGGTATTTTCTCCGCATGGTTTTAGTATCCGACTGGTTTGTGATGGAGATCTCTGGGAACCCAGTGGTAGACCGAGCTCGTCGTGATCTTCGCCGGGAACGCGGTAGACTATCCAGGTTCTGGATGGACGATGATGTAGAGGGATGATGTCGGGTTTGGTCGCGTTGCGCCAGAAGCTGCCGTTCTTCACACTGGTCAGGATCTCTTCGGAGCCTTGTCGAGATATATGCTTGGATTTTGGGCTGTTAGAGTACAAAAGAAAAATTTAACTATACTATAGATTTGTTGAAATAAGGACCTAACGATTTAAAGTAATACGGTAAGATT